>CAKOAT010146043.1:0-72283 GCA_932364175.1 Eruca vesicaria subsp. sativa | reverse complement strand
TTTAGTTCATAACAATTGAGAAAGAGAGTATGGATATCGATTTTAAGTGCATTAAAAGCTTCAAACCTTGGTTGTACAAGGTTGTTGGGTTGTACAAGGTTGTTGGGAGTATTCATGGCAATGGCAATGTTGTAAATACTTGAAGATGATGAGGTTGAGAGAGTAAAAATGTCATTTTCGAAAAAAAATTCAAAAAACAAATAAATGGCATTTTCGTAAATAAAATGAAGATGTGGGGTGAATAGGACAAAAACAAGATGAGACAAAAGAAGAGGTTACTTTTGTGTTTGACTTGGAGTTTTGAGTCAAATTTGCAAAAAGCCCTTATTTGTTTTACAAAAATTATCATTTTGACAGCTTTTTTTTGTTACAGAAAAAATCTCAAATGTATTTCTACTTACTTTAAATTTCATGTTAATTGCAATACACATTAATCTTATAAATAATTTTTTTTTATCTCAAACAATATTGATTAAGTAAATGTGATTAATAAGAACATAAATGTATTTTAATTATTTTAGCCTGTTTAAAAAGTCAAAATGATGCTAATGTATTTTGTAAGTGCAATCTATTAAAACTTGTGAAGAAATATTTAGGTAATCTTAAAAGTTTTAAATGTTTTGAGTAAAAACATGTGGCTCTATTTCTGCTGTTGGCGGCAAAAATATAGAGAAACTAAAAGCTGAAAACGAAAAAAGCTAAGGTGACGATTGTTTGGATGGTTTTTAGATTTTGGTTTTTAGTTTTTGGCTTTTGGTTTTAAGGTTTTGGTTTCTGATTTTGAAGTAGATTTTAGTTTTTGAAAAAACACGAATGACAGATTCTTGTTTTTAGTTTTTAATTTTAGCTTTTACATTTAATAAATATTTTATTTTAATTTTGAAGCATTATTTTTTAATTTTGATTTTACTGTCATTTTAGTTTTCAGAAAATTTTTGAATGATGATTTTTAATTTTTAATTACTTATTTGAAGTTGAAATAAAAATAAATTAAAAACCCAAATTTAATTAAACCAAAAAATAGATTTCTGAAGTTTATTTTTTTCTTTAGAGTATTTGTTTTCCTAAAATTTGATTACTGATTTATTTTAGTTTTATATTATTTTAAAATATTTAACTTATAACTTAATTTATGTATTTTTAAACACACATATAATAACTAAAAGAATATATCACAATTTTAAAATAATATAATACCAACAGATTATTAACAAAACATGCAAATTAATTTTACATAAAAGTAACTTAAATAATTAATTTGATTTTCATGACAAATCTAAAAATGTTCATAATATAAATCATTTTTGTATTATACATGTTAAAAATATATTTTTACTAAAACTTAAGCCAATCAAGCTTTTTGAGAAATAGCTTTCCTAAAATGTAAGGAAACTAGTTTTTTCTATAACTACCTATTTTCAAGCAAAAACCAAAAACCATGTTTTTGTAGTTTTTGGTCGATGATTTTACTTTTATTTCTAAAACTGTTATTTAATAAAATGAAATAGGGAATAATACTCAAAAATCAACAACAACACTAGTATATATTTGACCTGATTGCTTAACCCAACGAAAATCAACGTTACTTTTGTTATACTACTATACAAAACAAATCCTATGGCATATACATCTATGCTAACATAACAAAAAAATATTGAACAAAAACTATTATAATATTAGAATGTTATCATTAACTAATAATAGATTGATGTAAACTACCAAATTAAATATATATATATATATATATATATATATATATATATATATATATATATTGTTGATGCAATATGGACATGCTGTTACCTATACCTAGTATATATATATTATACACTGTGTGTACAATATTTTAAATCCCTATATTTATTTAAAATATAATAGAAATTAATTTACAGCTACATAGGAATAATATTCAAAAATCAATAATACAACTATATATTTGACTTGGTTTGTTAATACAAGAGCTGGAACTACGCACACTTAAAGTACTACATAACAAAACAAATTCAGATGAAGACGAAGAGCATAATAATACTCAAGAAAACTATATGGAAGGCATTCGAGATCAAATTTCTGCATTTTTATCGGATTCTGATTCAGATGAAGACGAAAAGCATAATAACACTCAAGCAAACTATATGGAAGGCATTCGAAATCAAATTTCTGCATCTTTATGAGATTCGCGATAATTTTATTTTGTATTTGCAATTTTTAAAAATATTTTTTTTTAGATAATTTTATGAAATAATTTTATGTGTGTTTTAATGATGGTATTTTATATTTATATTTTTTCATGAAAAAAATTATGATTAACAAAATTTTCATTTTGTTAATATAAAAATCAAAAACCAAAAGCTGAAAACCAAAAATGTAAAACAACCATTCATGCTTTTTTGAAAAACCAAAATCTACTACAAAACCAAAAACCAAAAACTAAAAACCAAAATCTAAAAACCAAAAACCAAAAACTAAAAACCAGAAACCAAAATCTAAAAACTAGGAAACAATCATTTAATGCATAAATGGAAAAAAATCATTTTTGTCAACTTAAAAAAAAAGGGTATAAGATGAGAAACTAACGTGATGTTGTTGTAGAAACTTGAAAAAAGTGGTTTTTGGTTTTTCTTTAGAAATAACAGTTTGTTTCAAAAACCAGTTTCCCTAGATTATAGGAAATCTATTTATCCAAAAACTTGATTGGCTAAAAGTAGTTTTTTCAAAAACAAAAACTAAAAACTACAGCAAAATCTGTAAACAATCATCCCCAAGGCGAGAGCGAGAGAGAGAGAGAAGGAGATGAAGAAACCAATTCCTAAAATTAGGGTTTTCGGCCAGCGATCGATCGCCCCTTCTTTCTTTAATCGTAGTTCGATTCCGTAAGCACATCTCTCTTGATTTCTAAATCCCGATAGTCTGTCTTCTTAGTTTTTGATATGAGTCTATTTTTTTTTAACAGTGTGGAAGAAGAGTCTTCGTCGAAGAAAGTGGACAAGTGCGCTTCCTTTTCAGAGTTTCTCGATCGCAAGTTGAACAAATCTGTGCTCTTTAAGCCCAACAACGTTGAAGTAAGTAATAACTCAGCATTACAATATTTTGATTGATAGGTGGACATTGAAATCTTTAAATCTCTAATGTAATGGTAGAATTTTAATGATTAACCCTCTTGTTATTGCTTTAGAAATTGATTCCTGAACAGCAAAGGCCAAGACTTTTCACTTCATTGTTTAGCTCCAAGTCTGAAAAGAAAATCGGGGATGTTAGTCTTGAAAAGACAATGCTTCAGCAGTTTAAGCCAAGAGAGACCCAGATAACTGGTGAACAAGTTATGAGTAGGGCCCCTGAGCCCTTGGATCAAGCTACTGCTGAAGAGGTTGATCTTTTGACGACATGCTTTACTGATGAGATCAATGATGATGATGATATCATTGTAATGAAGGATGATAGATTATCAAAGAAGAGAAAAGATCCTTTCCAAGGTATGGAGAGCATGGATAGAACGAGAAAGCCTGTTTTAGTCTTTGGAGACTACAACTCAAAAGTATCAAAGCCCATGCACGAGGTGGAAGGTGAAAGAGCAAGCAACAACACTAGTTGTAAGAAGCAGAAACCGAGTTATAACCATTGTGAGTGACTATAAAATACTTCTTAAAACAAAACTCTTTTATAAAGTCTGATCCTCATAAAACTTGCCAACAGATGCAAATGGTTCAGGGTTTTGGGACCGTGACATGGAAGGTGTTGACTCGGAAGAAGTGGGACATAGTGAAGTCTGGGAAGGAGTTGGTTCCACCACATTCGGTGATATAGTTGATTGGCACTAATAAGTAGCAATCGAGTTGGTCCTTGTCTCACCTTTAATTGTGGCTTAATATTCTGAGAAAAGATCAACAAATGCGTAGGTAGCAATGTCCTTTATTTGGTAGAACTTTGTCGATCTCGAGGAGAATAGTTTATTTTGGTGTTTTGACGATTTTCTTAAGGTTTAACTATATACTGTCGCCTAAACATATGCTGTATTTCGAACTTCTCCATTTCCATGAAAGACTTAAAAACATTAACTCTTGTTTCTTGTTCTTCGGCTGAAGCTGACAACAAACTTATAGCAAACTCAAATGTGCCACTTTTTACATCCCTTATTATACCTATGCACCTGTTTTGTGACAGCCAATCCATCTTTCATATTGCTGCAACGTTGTTAAACATTTTCAACAAGGATTTGAGAAGTTTACTCTTTAAAACGTTAATCCACCACTGGACAAGACCTCTCTTTTATAACAAGACTAATAGCAGCTAATATACAGAAGAGTTGTTTGTACATTTTTGTGTTCATAACAAAACATATATGATTTATTACAGATAAGTAAATGTGGTCTGTATATTAAACCATGAACCCTGATTATACGGCTGGTTTACCTTCACAGACATCGCAAACTGTATAGCCAAGACCTTCACAGTACACACATTTGGCATCTTCATCAACCAACTCCATAAACTACAACCATACAACATTGGAGAGAAGCTTATTCGCTTTAGGCTTACTTGGAATATACACACACATAATCAAAGCGAGATCGTTTTGATTTTGCTCACCTGCGGCTCAATGTTTGGTTCACCGGTTCCATCGCACTCTACATCAACCAAAATCCGAATAAATTATATATTTTTATCACTAAAGTCAAATAATCTTACTACAAATCTATGCGTGAGGTGTTGGCTACTTTAAAAGATGAAATTTCATTTACCTAGGCACATCAATCGACCCTCCCCACGACAAGTGACGCACTTCGTTTTGGTATCTGTAGAATTACTTGTGTTAGTCGGTTTGTTGAGCCTGGAGGGATCTTCCCATCTGTTTTCTCCGAGAAGGAAAACCCGATGTTGAGAAACTTCATTTCCTCTGTTACCTTGATCTTTTATGATTGACTGCTGCTTCTCAGAGACTTGCGTCTTTACTGCTGCTCCATTACCAGCTTCCTTGGTCTAGAGAAAATGAAAAAAATGGTTCAGCAGAACGAACAACTCCTTTAACATCTTCATCTCAGAATATTCATGGTCCCTATAATCTCAAACATATTAATGTAGTTTGTCCACCATTTTATCAAAAGACTCATATTAGACACTTCAGATTGGTAAAAGAACTCACTAACATTCATGTAATGACATAGTAAAGATGATAACAATAGACAACCAACAAGCTTTTGAGGCGAAAGCATACAAATGCGAGTCCACATTAGATAGACAACGGCTTGCTACGTTTCTAAAAGTATTTGCCAAAAAAGTGTTTGATTAAAATAATTGTGGTAGAAAAGATGTTAGAAGTTTCAGTTTATACCTCTTGCTTCGTTTCAACCTTATCTGTCTTTAGGTCTTCATCAGTTATTTGATCCATGAACAACATCTGAAGGAGCTCTTCTGTCATTACCCCGTCCTCACGGACACCAAGTGATGCCTTTCAAAGTAAACACACAAACCGTGTCAAAATCACTCAACAACAAAACAGATCAGAGAAACCAAAGGTGAGGAGCTAGAGAACAAAGAAGGAACATACTTGCCAAGTCTTAACAGCTCTTGCGGTCCCACTTGAGAAGCTGGAAAACTCCATGTCCTCCTCACCCGAATAGAATCCTAATTTCAGCAGAGCTTCCTATCACATGGACAAAAGAACATTCACATAAGAAATCATCAAAACACTTTCAACAGTATAAATCATATCAGCCTAATCTTAAAACATTTTCATCTTCTATAGATGGATCAAATTTCAGTTTTTTTTTTATGCAATCAAGACTAACGGCAATGGATATAAACTCGCCTTTGGTTCTAAAAGTGAGAGAAGGATTTGTGATATTGCAAGCAGACCTGCATTGCTTGAACCTCTTCACCTTCGCTTCCCACTTTCAAAGTCACCCTCCTCCTCTTCTTCACCGGCTCTGAAACCCTAACTTTTTCTTCAGCAACCACCCGCTTCTCCACTACCACTTCCTCTTCTTCCTCTTCTTCTTCTTCTTCTTCCTCGAGAGGTTCTCTCGTATTCTCCAACACCATCGGCTTTGCGCTTGAACCACTCTCTGAAATCCGATTCTTCTCCTTGAGAACCTGAAGCAGAGCAGCTATGTTCGATATCGTATCTGGAACCGAAGTCCCCTGCTGCTGAGTTTCTAGGGATTCGATTCGGAGCTGGAGATTTGCAATCTCTTGTAAAAGGGTTTCACGCTCGCGTGTCCAGCGTTGTTTCTCCCGAAGCCATCTTTGCTCCTCGCGAATCCACCTCTGCTCTTCCCGGAGCCACCGAGACTCTTCGCGGTCGTAGCCGGAGGGGTTTTGAGTGGAGAGGCAGACGATGGAAGAGGGGAGAGAGAGAAGGAGATGGGAGTGTCTGAAGGTTAGAGTTCGAGTGGTAATAGGAGATCGGAGAGGGAATGGGAGAGAGAGAGGTAGAGATGAGGTAGCCATGAGAGAAGATCAGAAGAGAGAGAAAGAGATTAAAGGATAACAAAATGGTTTTTGATTACTTACCACAAGTTTCGCATTGTACTGATGCGCGGGAATATAATTGGAGAATTTGGGCTAGTAACCATTACATTCAGAAAAACAACTCCATACCCATAGTAAGTCCATGGGTATGTTATTATCCATGTTTGAAAATGCGCTAGGCGCTAGTCGGGTTGCTCGATTGAGCCTAGCACCCAGAGAAAAAATCGGAAATTAAGCGAGAATTATACAGGACAAAATTTTTAGACTATTTGATATGTTATAAGATATATTAATCTTTAATTGTTTATAACATTAACACATTTTCATGTTTAGAATCTTATAAACACACACAAATAGAATATACAAAGTTAATATGATATAATTTCATCAAAATTATAATTTATTAAATTTTAAAACAAATAAATAGATAAAAATATTATTTAAAAAAAAAACAGATTAGGCGGCTAGGTGGTCATCTAGGCGGTCTAGACGGATTAAAATCAGACGACCAATTTTCTACAGCAATTTGGCATAAATCGGGGCGGAAGAGGGTCGCTTAGCGCCTAGGCGGCCGATTTTTAGAACAAATGCTATGATACATTGCATATAATTCCCATTATACCCGATTTATGCGCGTGGCCATCAGTTTCCCTCTGTTTTGTAACCCTAAAAAACAATTATCCCTTTTCCCGCTTACAAAATTAAAGTAAATCGCGGTTGAGAGTTAACCCTTCTGCGAACATTTCGTACGGAGAAGAGTGTGGCCGTCAATTGGTTTCTCGAACCGATTGAGACGGAGGTGACGGTATTTTGTAAGGGGAGAGTGGGGGGGAGAGTACGATTACGCTTCGCCTGAGATATCTGAAAGGTAAACCTTGTAAGTACCTTTCTTAATTAGTCGATCTTACTCCCTCCGGCGCAATTCCGGCGATTGTGTTCGAACGGTGTGCCGGTAATGGTCTTAATTTTTCTCTCCCGCAAGACTCACTTGCATGTCGTCTAATATAACTTATTATGACAAAAGTGTGAGTACTGTTGGTGATGAATTGTGTTATTGGTTGAATATTAGTTTAGTGTGTTCCCAGAATGTATTTCAAACCTGGGTTTCACGATTTGTGGTTTTTGGTAAACTGATGTGTTGAGGATAATGATGTGTCTATAGATATGTATCTGTAGTATAGAACGATGGAGGTTTGTGTTAGTGTAGGAGTAGACTTTGGTTAGTACATGTACCTGGTGTCATGTTAACAGTATAGAACTATATTATGTGTTAATAGTATAGACCGTTTGAGCCTTGAGTTAGTAGATTACTCTTGGTTTCGTGTGTTACCATGTAGAGATGTGTATAGATTTCTATCCGCCAGGAACTAAAATATTGTAAACCTAGTATAGTATAGATGTCTTGCATATATAGATGGTAGTATATGTGGTAACATGTATATAACCGTATAGACTACTCTTTATCTATGTGTTTCTAGTATAGTATAAATGTGTTGCATGTATAGAGGTGTATAGATGGTAGTATATGTGGTAAGATGTATAGATGTGTATACAGTTGTCTAAAGCTATGTGTTTATAGTATAGACCGGTGGAGACTTGCGTTACTATACTATAGGAAAAACCTTATAGTATAGATATATTAACGTGACAATATGTTGTTAGATATCTAACAATTTAGGAAGTTTGTTGTTGTGTTATATGTTTTTTTCTTTTCGCGAATATAGAACGGTTGTTAATGTTTTATATTTTGTTGTAGATTATGGAGGAATTTGGCTTACCGGAGCAGTTGTTTGAGACGGGGTTCAAACCAACTGGCTGGAAGAGAATAAATAACTACTTCAATTTGAGATGGGTGGAGGTGATAAAAGAGTCACTCTCTGATGCGTGGCAGGAGAAGATTGCAGAGTCGCAGTTCAGACAAATAATGTTAATGGGGAGCCATACATTTTCAGTAATGTTTTGCCATCAGACAATATGTTGTTAGACTAATAATGTTAATGGGGAGCCATACAATTTACCCCATAACGCATATTGACGTCGGTTCTTCTTTACTTCATACATGTTCAAGTTATTTGCCATTTTGTATTGTCGTTGTGATTTACAGACGATCCCATCTTCATTCCACTTACCCACATGCGTCAATAACTTCTTGCGATAATAGAAAATGTGTTATTTCATGTGCCCTTTAGTCCAGAAGTCCTTTTGTCTGATATTTTAAGTTGTTTCTTTTTTACTATACTATCCCTCTTATAGTATAGTCTTCTGTTTCTCAGTATGGTGTACACTCGGTTGGGTTAACATGCTATACTATCCTTATGATTATGCACTATGTTATTCAACGTCTAGTATAATATACTATAATCAACTCCCTCTGTATTTCATATCTCCTCTTATCCGAACCTTATTTTGTCAGATATTGTATGTTGGGCATTATTTATTATACTATCCCCCTATAGTATAGTCAACTAACCACTTTCTATATATGCTTCTCATTGCCATTTACACTTAGAAGAACTCCGTTTTGTACGTCCCATTTATAGTTAGACGAACTCTGTTTTCTTCAGACGTTATCTTATGTTTCCAAGTATGGTGTATATTATCCTCAGTAAAAGTATAGTCCACTTTGTCACATATCCTCTTCTTTCTCCTAACACTGGTGTTATGGTTTTCATGCTTCACTCCACTCCACTCGCCTCATAATCACTCGTAAGCGAGTGAAAGGTTAATATTGTCAAGATGCGTGTGTAAATGTCAAATCAAACTGCTATCGCTATATTCTTAATTAAAGATTTCCTTATGAATATTAGGCAAATTGCCCCAATATAATTTCTCTCTATTTTTTTTCCTACTCGCTTGTATTTGTGAATAGCTTTTAAGTTCTAAAACTTTTTCATTCAAACTATCTTCAGTTTACTTTTTGAATTATAAAATTTTATAGTAATTAATCAAAGAATGAAAGGACATTTACAAGGATAGTTTGTGAAACTAAATACTCAGCAAAATGTAAGAAAGTTTATGTAGCCAAACTCTTAACCTCAATAAACTTCCAGCCATCGTCTAAGAAGCTCCTCCAACTTATGAGTACTCTTTTATTTTAGTGACAGAATCCTATTGCGGATGAATTTGTCAATGCGCTTTTGATCATTGTCTCAATGCTCAGCCAAGTTCCTAGGTGTCGTCGAGAATTCCTTTCTCTCCAGGTGAGATATATAACAGTCTGGATACCAATTTATTTCGACACGGTCTTAATAGAGCTGTCACCGTAGAAGACCAATATGGAGAAGCTGTACCCAACAAATTAGCTAGGTGATCCATTTAGTGAACGTGACAGGACATGCAAAATACAAATGCTCCCTACTTTCATCCCTCTCCCCACAGAAATACACCCTTGGGTGATCCCCACTGTCTCATTCGAACACCAGTAGCTAATCTATCCTCCAAAGCCAACTATGGCTCCGATTGGTGATGTGTAGTATTACAGTATGATTTGTAGTTCGATGTTCTTTGCAATAAAAATTATGTTGTAAAAACTGTAAGTTTATGTTGTAACTTTGCAGTAAAATTAAAAGTTATTATTTTATTTAACCAAAGGTAACTCATGTCACCAATCAAAACCTAAACTATGAAGGCATGTCGAGGTATGGCCTGAGGAAACCATCTCTTCAGTTTACATTTTGAATTATCTTCCCCAGCCTTTCTTCATAAAGTATTATTATGGTATGTTTAGCCATGAGCCTTCGGGTTCATTTCGGATTTTTGAATTTTTAGATTTAACATTCTTCAAGTATTATTAAAATACAATTCAGATTTGGTTAGGTTAAAACCGATTCAATTTGAATAAAAGTTGTAACACATGCCAAAAACTATTTTGTAACCAGAATTAATTTGGATTCAAGTTATTCCAGTTGGGTGCGTGATTTTTAGATAGCATATCAAAATAAATATAAAATCGAGAATTTGAGTTAATTATTTTAGTTTTAAATACTGACTAGATTTTGACCCGCGCTATAAAAGCGCGGGTTTTTATTTGGATTATATACAAAATTTGTGAATTAGTATTTTGACAATTCCTCTATTTAAGTGGTTCTCACTTCTTCGTGTTCTTGTTCCTAACTCCTCTCCGGGTTGTTCCTAATGTTTGGCACTTTCCATACTTCGTGGGTACAACATCAACATCATCAAGTTTACATATTCAACTTTTTGGATTTACAGGTCTCTTTTCGAGTCAAGATCATACCCGGGATCTGATCGGGTACCTAAGTACCTGAAATGTTTTATGTATATATATTTGAGTATTTTAGATATGTTTTTGGTATTACAAATACTTTTTAAGTTTTGGGTTCAGGTTTTCGATTTAATTTTTGGATTTCGGGTTAAGTTTCAATATTTTTTTAAAAAAATTTGGGTATTCAAAAAATGGACCTTTTTTTATAATTTCTCGAGTCAAAAGAATCGGTTCAAGTTGGGTCTTTTTGGGAATTTCAATATTTTGGGTATTTGTTTGGATTTTGGGTATTTTTCATGTTTCAATATTTTTGGGGGTTTTAGGTATATCAAATCCTTTTGGATCCTAGATAATCAAACCAATCCGGACCCGTTACGTACCCAACTATTACAGAGATTTTATAGATATTTAATTATGAATTCGAACCGATCCGAATTTAAAGGGAACCAACTCGAACTTGAACCAAAAAACTTCAAATACCTAGTTATGTTCAAATTTTTTGAACTTGAAAAGAACCGATCTGTACCTACCCGAAAATCTGATACTCAGACCTACTCACTTTCATTATCTTTTGTGTGCATTTTATAAAAAAAATTACGTAAGTTTACTTGATATATATCAACAAATATAATTCTGGCTAATTTAATAGTGTGCATTTTATCTTTCGTTATCTTAAGATTTACTTGATATATTTCTGGCTAATTTAATAGTGTAAATATGTAAGTTTTTTAATAGTTTTAAACTTATCTTATATAACAAATTTTATTATAGATACTTTTATTAAAAAAATAACATATATTTTTTTAACAGATTGTTTGATTTATTAATTTTAATTTTATAAATATTTGGAACTATATAATGCATGAGAGATATTGTTCTAATATACTAAATAATCTATTAAATTGGTCTTCCACTAAATTTGATATAAATCTGAGTGTGGCATATGTCTGTTGCATGTGACAGATATTATTCTACTATAGTAAATAAAATATTATATAAAATAGTAAGTGTTATATGTCATGAAGAATGTGATTAATTATTTGTAGTTGTTAAATATATTGTTGTCGAACATGTCATAGTCATATTATAGTATAACCGTAGATTGTAGTTATTAAAGATAAGACTAAGAGTTATGAGTCAAAAATATTAAAGATGAAAAAGGAAGTTATAATATATCAATTTTCGTAATAGATAAAATATGGAAAATAATGGAATCTCATTTGGTTACTATAAAATAGGGTAGTTATATATGATTTGGTTATATATGGGTTAGACTAAAAAATGAAAGAGTCCAAACAACCTTTTATAGGTAGATTTTTTAGGATTACTTCTCTTTTAATAGTATTGATTTTTAGATATCATCTTTGGGAAGTGGTTTTTCGCGACGGAGCTATCATGTTGAAATTTAGAGCGATTAACTATCATTAACGAATAGTTAAAAAATTTAATATATAATTAATCATAAATTAAAAATGAAATTCAGTTATTCGATAATTATCCTTATATAAAAATATTTTTACTGTGTTATAAAGTCTTTATTAACCTTAAATAATGATAATATATGATTAATTATAAATTAAAAACTAATTTCATTGTTTTGATAATTATCTTTATATAAAATATATATCGTTTTAGGAAAAAAAAAAATTTACATCATAATTTGGTTTTTAAAAAATGAAAGAAGGATAAATACCTATATATATATATATATATTTTTTATATAATTGTATATATACATGAATGTTTTCAAATTTATCTGATGCAGTAACAAATATTTTTTTTTATACTAAAAGATGCTGGTGTCATATCTAAAAATGGATATTCTAAGTTATTACTAAATATTTCAAACGTATGAGTGTTTTCAAGTTTATTTTATGTACTAAAAATATTTATGTTATGGTAAAAAATTTTGTATATAGAAAAAAATTATTTAATTATTATTACATATTTTAATTGATAATATAATTATTTATAAATATTAGTAAAATTATTATGTATGTACGTACGGCTAGAACTTCTAGTATCATAGTAAACATTTTTGAGTTTTTGATATATTTATTTTCTAATGTTCTAAATATTTTGTTGGATATTAATTTAAATATTCTGAAAATGTATTTTTAGATTTTCTTTTGGATTTTCAGGTTTTTTTTAAGTACTGGTTCAAATTCAGTTAATAACACTTAGGTTTGGACGAAAATGGATTGAGATTATTTGTCGATCCAATTATGTTGGGACGAAAATTCTAACTAGCAAGAAATTTTGTGAGGCTTGTACATCTACGCGTCTTGATCTAAGAGTATTTCCATCCATTTTCATTTTCTTAGTTCACAATAGAATTTAGAATCAAATTTGCCTCAATTTTAATTCATTTTTAATAAATTTGTAAAAATGAATAACAAAACAAAACAAAATATTCTCTTTCATAATAGAATTTAAAGTGAGCTTATTTAATAAAAGGAATAATGCATTTCTTTGTGTGTTTATTACTCAACTTTCATTCTAAAATGGAATTTTATATTTGAGATACTCTAATAATTTTACATGTGTTAAATCATATACGATCATAAAAATGCTAATGTGGTTGAAGCAACAAGGAAACTTTTAAGAGTATCCACAATGGTGTTATTCTAATTGGAGTCCTTAGTATTATTAAACTATTTTTTTTTCTATTTTTTTTTTGTTTGAATAGTTAAGGATTATAGTCTAAATTTTAGGTCCAATGGTGTTCTCCAATTTGGAGTTCTTAGGAATAAAAAGATAACAATTTTTTTAAAAAGTGAAATTAAAATTTTATTTATTGCATGATTAAATATAAAAATACAATAGTTATTTATTACATGATTAAATATAAAAATGCAACAATTATTAATATTCATAACCAATTTTGTTGCAAATATTTGCAATTAAATCAATTTTTAATTATTCATGTATACGCCTATCGCGAACATGAATCCGAATGCTAGTCATATTACCAAGATTTGTAGGCGTGTCGGTACTATATGACATATCCACCCAAGAACTTCTGCTTGCGTCTCCTTCTTCAAATTCAGATATATTGTACTGAGTATATCCATCTCGTTCATTTTCGACTATCATATTGTGCAGTATGATACATGCTCTCATAATATTCCCTATATTTTCCTTGTCCAATTAAAGAGCCGGGTTTTTCACAATCGCAAAGCGATCTTGCAATACTCCAAAAGCTTGGTCTACATCTTTTCGGGTTGCTTCTTGAACTTTAGCAAATAAATCTGTTCTAGGACCTTGATGGAGTGAGATAGATTGGATAAATGTTGACCATTTTGGATATATACCGTCCGTGAGGTAGTACACCAAATCATACTGGTGTCTGTTGACCACGTATTGTACCCTTGGAGCTCGACCTTGTAAAATGTCATCAAAAATAGGTGACCGATCAAGGACGTTAATATCGTTTAAGGTACCTGGAGGACCAAAAAAAGAGTGCCATATCCAATGATCTTGTGAGCTACAGCCTCCAAGACAATTGTCGGCTTTCCTGATCCATGTGTGTACTGTCCTTTCCAAGTGGTTGGGTAATTTATCCACTCCCAATGCATACAGTCGATGCTTCCTATTATCCCAAGGAAGCCGCGTATCTCTACAATATTGATTAGTCGTTGAAGATCCTTTGGAGTGGGTCTTCGTAGATACTCATCTCCATATAACTGTATTACGGTTTCTGTGAAATTATGTAAACACGAAATTGCTGTGCTTTCACCAAGTCAAAGGTATTCGTCAACTGCGTCAACCGCAGAACCATAAGCAAGCAGACGAATTGCTGTCATACATTTTTGTAGTGGAGAAAGACCAAACCTCCCGGTTGCATCTCTTGTTTTTCGAAAGAATAGAACGTCCTCAGAGAGGTGATGGACAATACACATGAATAATTCTTTGTTCATACGGAAACAACGTCTGAATAAGTGGGCCAGAAATTTTGAATCTTCGCTGAAGTAGTCATTCCATAAACGGTCGTGTCATGTTTCGTGGTCTCGTTCTATATAAGCACGTTTCCCTTGCTTATTGTGTTGGGACTCCACTATGTTGTTGTATGTATCCTCCAAGATATCGTCGAAAACTTCGTCTAATCTTTCTTCGAGTTCATCGGATGAAGATGATGACATTTTGTGTGTTCACTTGCTAATCCTTCCTTGAAACAAAAAAAATATGAACCAAGAGTTTAATTTCAATGAAATTTGACATTGTGCGTTCACTTGCTAATCCTTGCTTGAAACAAAAAAATATGAAGCAAAATTTTAATTCTAATGAAATTTGACATTTCGTGCGTTGTAGTAGTCTACAATCTTCTTCCAGAAAGCTCCAGCTTTCTCCTCATTACTGACCACATGGTCTTTAGTCTTTACTGGTGTTAAGCGAAACACCAATAAGGATTTTATTTTCTTTGGGAGACCATTTCCTCCTCTCCTTGACAGTAGACGCATCAGAACATTGGCTACTCAACCAAACATGTTCCGGTGAATCAAGGTCAACTGGAGTTTGGCTATTCAGTAGGTTAACAAAACCAGGGGATATAAAATGCTTTGTGTCACTCTACTACTAACACAGAGCCTTAAGTAAGCGATTTATTGATAAGAAACATTTAAAGCCATTCAAATATGAGGAGCTAGGAAGGTAGAAAGCAATTCACTAGCATTTAACACAAATCAAATCTTAGGAGTTAAGAAGGTAGAAAGCAATTACACTAAATGAGTTTTAAATTTATTAGATTTTCACTTTGATTTTTAGTTACTCCCGAATTTAAACATTTTTAATTTCAGATTGAAATTCTGTTTTTTTTTTAATATTGGAAGTTTTACACACAACTACTATATAGTTATTCAATTTGAAATTATTAATCTGTATAAGTTTTACATAGAACTACTATATATTGAATATAGTTATATATACAACTACTATATGTTTTTATTATTAAAAAAAAAGAGATTACGAAGTTGTTTGTATAGTACCTTACATACAGTCGCGAGGTCTGGACACTCCCGTTTCAAGCCTTTGAAGCTCTTCTTGAACACACATGAGATAAAACAGTCAAGAGTTTTTAAAAAGAGAAAAAACCACAATCAAAAGCCAAAGGAGAGAAACTAACCCGGCAGAAACATGACCACCAGACCTATTAAAACTAATACACCACCCATTAGACAAACAAGTAATTTAAAGCCATTTGTAACTCCATATTCTTCTTAGATAACTCACACATTGTCTTCTCTAGCTTAACCAGCTTCTGCTCACTCTCATTACTTTGGTCCTTAAACTGCCTAAGTTATGTCTGAAAGTAACTCATCTCCTCCATAACTGCCACATCCCACCATTTCCAAACATGGTAGTCTTCGTCATCTATATTCTCACATGTGAAGTACCTTCTGCCTTGATCTTTTCTGGTGTAATATGTTGCAACAACAGGCTCACCACCACAATAGCATGTCTTCGGGATTTCATCTTCGACCTCAGGTTGATGAAGGTACTGAACCAAAACTGCAATGTTGAAGCTACTCTCAACTTCATCCACGTACAAATCAGCTTTTTCTTGAAGAACCCATGTTAAACTAACGTCTGTTGAAGAAGATTGGCTGTAGGTATAATCTTGTCCCATGTTTCGTTAATCTGAGAGAAGAAGATAAATCAAACGTTAATCATAATCAAGAGAAGAAGATAAATCCGAGTAACAATCTTAAGAACACAAGACTCCCATATTGATTTCTACTCCAATTGCAATAATCATTCCGAACAGATAATTTAATCATGCCGTTAAACAACAATAATCACAGAGTCAGAGATCCTCAAATCGATCGAAACCTAAATTGTTTTCAAACCTTAACTACAAAATAAAAGATCCCCAAATCGACCGAAACCAAAATCGTTTTGAAACCCTAATCGATTGAAACCTAAATCCATAAATCGATTGAAATATAAAGCTTTTCGAAACCCTAACTTCAAACGAAAAGATCCCCAAATCGATTGAAAACACAAAACAAACCCTAAATTGCGAGGAGAACAACATCCAACCTAATCTTAATCCATAAATCAACAAGAGAAGGCTTCGATTTACCTTGATTATCCGAGAGAACAAAATCACCTTTATGATCGCTGAAAGCTTTTTTCACGTTTTGTCAGGAATGAATTTCTTTTCCACCAAACCGGAACACAATTCGAGTTCGAACCAACCACGTTCTACCACGTCGCTAAGGATTCAATCATTCTAACTTCCTAATTACGAACCCCTCCTTAATAAACTGTGCTTTATTAATGTTTTCCAATCCGATTTACCTAGGAATTAAGGCTAAAGATTGTCTAATTATTCCGTTGCGGATGGTCAAAGCCTATTTTTTTTAGTAAATTTCTAAACCTTTAAATCTGTTTTGTTTACAGTTTTCACCCTAATAAATATCCCAAAACGACAATGGATGTAAATTCAAATAATTTTGGGATGTTAAAAAAAAAAAAGTCAATAAGTTTTCTGACAAATATAAAATCTTTTGCTTAATTCGAACCAGCCATAGTTTTTTTTGTAAATTGGCTTTCATAGTTGCTAACTTTTTTTTTTGGTAAAAGCCATAGTTGCTAACTTGCTACTACTACTTTTCATATCCACGATTCATCCCATCTATTGAGATGCTTCTTTGTTGCATAATTGCATTCTAATGTCGTGTCGAGCCTAACAGAAACAAACCCATGTTTCTTCGGTCTGTGTCTTCCTCACATATCATCCTCCTTCATACCGTTCCTCGTCATAAGCTCAACGCCAGATATGCCCTTCGTGTAATATCTCCATCCTCTTCTCAAAACCTTCGCATTGCTTTACTATGTTCTGATTTTCGAATTGTTGCTCTTTTGTAGACACTTTGTGAGATCAGAAGAAAGCCACCAGTCTCCGGTTTCCGAACTAGTTGTGCCGCTGTGTCTGTATCTCTCTATGAAGACGAGCCGTCCCATGAAAAAGAAACTGTTTCTGTGGAGTGCCGTGGGATTCGACCTAATCATCAGACTTTTACATGGCTTCTAGAGGGATGTTTGAAGAGAAACGGATCTTTAGTTGAAGGGAGAAAGCTACATGGCCAGATTCTGAAGTTGGGTTTTGATAACAATGCTTCTTTGTCTGAAAAGCTTCTTGATTTCTATCTATTTAAAGGAGACTTAGATGGTGCCTTTAAGGTGTTTGATGAAATGCCTGAGAGAACTGTTTATGCTTGGAATAAGATGATAAAGGAGTTGGCTTCTAGAAACTTGAGTGGGAAAGCGTTTGGTCTTGTCTCGAGAATGGTTAATGAGAATGTGACTCTTGATGAAGGCACCTTCATTGGTGTTTTTGAAGCATGCCGTGTTGGTAATGTTGCTTTTGATGTAGTTGAGCAGATTCATGCAAGGATGATATATCAGGGTTTGGGGAATAGTACAGTTGTGTGTAATCCTTTGATTGATTTGTACTCTAGAAATGGGTTTGTTGATCTAGCTAGAAAAGTTTTTGATGGATTACGTATGAAGGATCACAGTTCATGGGTTGCGATGATCTCAGGGTTGTCGAAAAATGAGTGTGAAAAAGATGCAATTAGATTGTTCTGCGATATGTATATCTTAGGTATCATGCCAACGCCTTATGCGCTGTCAAGTGTTTTAAGTGCGTGTAAGAAGATACAATCTTTTGAGACCGGCGAGCAACTTCATGGGCTAGTATTGAAGTTAGGGTTTTCCTCTGACACTTATGTTTGCAATGCACTTGTGTCCTTATACTTTCATTTGGGAAATTTGATATCAGCAGAACACATCTTCAGCAACATGTCACATAGAGATGCGGTTACTTACAACACTCTTATCAACGGGCTTTCTCAGTGCGGTTACAGTGAGAAAGCTATTGAATTGTTCAAAAGGATGAAGCTTGATGGGCTTGAACCAGACTGCAACACTCTTGCAAGTCTTGTGATTGCATGTTCAGCTGCTGAAACTCTTGTTGGTGGACAACAGCTCCATGCTTACACAACTAAAATAGGTTTTGCTTCGTACGAGAAGATCGAAGGTGCACTTCTTAATCTGTATGCAAAATGCTCGGATATTGAAACCGCCCTTGATTATTTCCTTGAGACTGAAGTTGAGAATGTAGTTCTGTGGAATGTTATGCTAGTTGCTTATGGGCTATTAGACGATTTAAGAAACTCTTTTAGGATCTTCAGACAGATGCAGATGGAGGAGATCGTTCCAAATCAGTATACCTACCCGAGTATTCTTAAAACTTGCATCCGTCTTGGGGATCTTGAGCTTGGGGAACAGATCCATTGTCAAGTAGTAAAAACAAGCTTTCAGCTCAATGCCTATGTGTGTAGTGTGCTCATAGATATGTACTCAAAATTAGGAAAACTAGATACTGCCAGGGATATACTTGTAAGATTTGCTGGGAAAGATGTTGTGTCTTGGACTACCATGATTGCAGGTTACACGCAATACAATTTCAACGACAAAGCTTTGACAACTTTCAGGCAGATGCTAGATCTTGGGATCCGGTCTGATGAAGTTGGATTCACAAATGCAATTAGTGCATGTGCTGGTCTTCAATCACTAAAGGAAGGACAGCAGATTCATGCTCAATCTTGTGTATCTGGTTTCTCATTTGACCTGCCCCTCCAAAATGCACTGGTCACACTTTATTCCAGATGCGGAAAAGTAGAGGAGGCTTATCTAGCGTTTGAACAAACTGAAGCTGGAGATAATATAGCATGGAACGCTCTGGTATCAGGGTTTCAGCAGAGCGGAAACAATGAGGAAGCACTTCGTGTCTTTGCTCGAATGAAAAGGGAAGGAATCGACAGTAATAATTTCACGTTTGGGTCTGCTGTAAAAGCTGCTTCGGAGACAGCAAACATGAAACAAGGGAAGCAGGTTCATGCTGTGGTCACCAAAACAGGATATGATGCAGAAACGGAAGTTTGTAACGCTTTGATCTCTATGTATGCCAAGTGTGGGAGCATTTCCGATGCAAAGAAGCAGTTCCTAGAAACCTCCACGAGAAATGAAGTTTCTTGGAATGCGATAATTAATGCTTATTCTAAACACGGGTTTGGTTCTGAAGCACTAGATCTTTTCGACCAGATGATCAGTTCTAATGTAAGGCCGAATCATGTGACACTTGTGGGAGTTCTATCAGCGTGTAGCCATATAGGTCTGGTGGGCCAGGGAATTGAATATTTTGAGTGCATGAACACAAAATATGGATTAGCTCCTAAGCCTGAACACTATGTGTGTGTAGTGGACATGCTAACACGAGCTGGTCTTTTGACCCGTGCGAAGGAGTTTATTGAGGAGATGCCTATTGAGCCTGATGCCTTGGTCTGGAGAACGCTTTTGAGTGCTTGTGTTGTGCACAAGAACTTGGAAATAGGAGAGTTCGCTGCACATTATCTCGTAGAGTTAGAACCTGAAGACTCGGCAACATATGTGCTTCTCTCAAATCTGTATGCTGTGTGCAAGAAATGGGACGCTAGGGATAAAACAAGACAGAAGATGAAAGAGAAGGGTGTGAAGAAAGAACCTGGACAAAGCTGGATTGAAGTTAGAAACACAATTCACCCTTTCTATGTTGGTGACCAGAATCATCCGTTGGCTGATGAAATACATGAATATTTCAGACATCTTACCAAGCAAGCATCTGAGATGGGGTATGTGCAAGACTGTTTCAGCCTCCTGAATGAAGCGCAGCAAGAGGCAAAAGATCCGGCCATCTTCATTCACAGCGAGAAACTAGCGATTTCGTATGGACTCCTTAGCTTGCCTTCTACGATGCCTGTAAATGTAATGAAGAACCTACGAGTCTGCAACGATTGCCATGATTGGATCAAGTTTGTATCAAAGGTTTCAAATCGAGAAATAATAGTGAGGGATGCCTATAGGTTTCATCATTTTGAAGGAGGCGCTTGTTCATGTAAAGATTACTGGTAAGATCCAAATCTTGGTAGCTCACTTGCCTCTTATAGATAATGTGATACTAGAAGATATACTTGAGCAACGTGAAGGTTATGTACAGTCTAGATAATTGGTGAATTCACTTAGATATTGCAGTGACACAACTATTCTTGAGGACGAGTTGCTTATACAGAGTTTTTGCTCTGTTTCTTTGTATTTTACAAGAGTTAACATTCACTATCCTTTGAAGGCTCATATCTTTTATGGCTTATACATGTGTATAGATAGATTAATGAATCGTTGATTGTGCAAAAAGAAAAAGTGTCCTAATGTTTGTGAAGCTTCAATGTTGCCAAGAAACGAGTTTCTAATTCTTTTGTCAACTTTTATGGCAGAATACTTTTAAATACCAGGAAAATACAATTTTACTAAGTGATCCGTCCACGTGGATATAATAAACATACTCGCTGAAACTGTCAACACCTTGATTTCATGGATTCAATATAGCTCTTTCCTAGAAAAACTTGCGATCTTGTTTCTCTGCAAATGATGTTCTGTAAACTTCTTTCACTATGGTTTCTATAGGATTTTCGTACTCAGTTATCAGCAGATCTTCAGGAATATTGATCTCAACCTCTTCATCGTTTGGTTGATTGATACTTCCTCACCAATATCTAGAATCCACTTAGAAATAACTTCAAGTTCCCTTAGCTTCGCTATTGGTATTTCCTGCCATAAGTCTCATGTTTTTTTTGTAAGTCTTAGAACCTTGCAGCTATTCCAGAGATATGATGAATTCAGAGAAGCCAAAACAGTCTCTACTCCACCACCATCTGCTTCTATCGGTAGAATCTGTCTAAAGTCTCCTCCAAAAACAACAACTTCACCTCCAAAAGCTTCATCGCATCCCATTATGTCACGCAAGCTTCTATCCACAGTTTTAAAACATTAATTGTTCATCATGGGAGCTTCATCCCAAGTTATGAGCTTAGCTTGTTGTACCAATTCTGCTTGATCTGAATCCTTTTTCATTTTACATGTTGTAAAATTGCTCACATTAATTGGTATTCCAAATCTTGAGTGAGCTGTCCGGCCACCTGGAAAAAGAAATAAAGCAATTCCGCTAGATACCACGTTCAATATTATTTATCATAAAGATCGAACTGCAACACCTAGGATGTTCTAAAGAAAAGTTTTTCCAATCCTTCCAAAGCCATAACCGAAAAACATACCACCTTTATCACCATTTACTGCATTTAGTATCTCTTGGTACACAACTTTTTGTTCATCTGTGATCTTGGCTAATAGCTCTCTATTTTTTTCTCTTTGCTCATCATGGTGGTAGTTTAGCTCATCACTGATCATAGTGTTAACATCAACATTATACGCATAAGCATCTGGACGTGGAATACTTTTAAACATGGCTAATGAGCTTCCACTGATACGTGTGACTGATTCAATCTCCGCCAAATCCAAACTCTTAATTTGATCTTCTGATAAAGTCAAATATGAAAGCAAAAAAAAAAAAGATGGAATTCAAACGCAAACATAAAAGGATAGATATATTTACTAAAAAAAATTGGTATTAAATGTGATCTTACGGGGATTCTTCTTTTGTTTTCTCTGGTTGTATTATGTATCTTCAGATAGTATTTCCCATGTATTATTCCATACGTTTGCTAGAGTTGTGGCACTCTTTGAAAGCAATACTATAGAAAACAGCTTTCGTAGATACTTTCCCGAACTCCAAAGACTTGCTTCTTTAATAGCTTCAATATATTCTTTATCATCGTCCAGCAAACCCAGTCCATAACATGCATCTTTGTATGTCTCGTGGATACGTTTACTGTTTTTATCTCTTCAAAGTTTTTTGGACCCCTGACTATATTTAGCAAAATGCGTAAATAATACACTTCCCTAAAGATGGTGGCACATAAGTGATCCTTCCAATAGCGAACCCCCTCCGCCTTGGTTTCCACATTCTGGTTTTTAGATGCCAAACAAAATACGATGGGAAATCTGAATAAGTGAGTTTTTTTGCTTGTGGATATATCTTACTGGCCTCTATCCATGTTACAAACTTGGATTTTCCGACAGAAATTTTGTTTATTACTTCTTCAACAAGGTCATCTTTATTGTAAATAATCAGTTGCTGACCTGGGAGATGGAATGGTAGTTTTCCTACTAATGCAGTTCGATAGTAAGTAAGAAAAGCAAGAATTCTCCAAAAAATTTCACATGCAGATATATATCTGAAAAAAAATCAGTCAAACTAAAATTCAGCTAATGAACATTAAGCATATGTGATAAATCTGATTACTTCTTGATTTAATTTTATTTAAATAGGACAAGAACAATAATTTTCAGTCGTCACAATTTATTTCTTCAAATAAGAAACTCAAGCTCCTCCGAATGTTAAAACTCAAGAAACACTTAATTGATTTAGGAGAAGATTTTGACTATCTATGATGCCAACTCTACTGAAACACTCTTACACCGATCAAAAATATTCCAACATCTACATCCTCCCTTCCATCTGAGAGTCAAAATCATAGACAAATGAACTTTTAATAGAGAAATATTGATATTCGTAGAAAAGGATTTTGAGGATAATCTAAAGAGCAGAGATTCAAATCCAAGCAAAATGAGATATAAATTATTTTGAAAGAGGGAAAACATAACCGATCAACGAATAATTGGTATTTATTTTCATCAGTTGATTTCTGAGAAAATAAGAGCTTAGGACAGCCCAAAACTCAACCGAAGAACCACTTCAAAATTCGCCATCGCGAAAGCACAATTGCCAAAGCGAACACAAGAAATCAGACAAGTCGAAGATTAAAATCGATCTAGAGATCGAACCTATAATACAAAAAATATTAGATCCAAAAGATTTAAACAAAAAAAAGCTTTTCATCTCATCTTTTCTGTGAAAGATTCAGTGAGATAGGCAGAGAAGAGAGAGAAACAATGTGTGACAATCCATCTTGTAGAAGCTCACAGCGTTGCAGCGCATCGACTCTAACCCCTCCTTATGAGTACTCATTAACTCCATAATAAGATTGTTGGTGCGCTCCGAACTCATGACCTCATCCTTTAATAATTCTTCACAAGAGAATTTGACCTCATCCTTTAATAACTCTTCACAAGAGAATTTGCCAGCAATTTTGGTAGAAGTTTTATATTGAATCCCCTAAACCTACGGTGGAACCTTTCCATTATCTCAGTATAGTTCAATTTATTTTCCAAACCCCTTTAGTTAAGGCGTCCGCCAAAATTATCATATTCATCTCCACATTCTATAGATTGGATTTTCAATATAAATGTTTATTAGTATATACGTAACACAGACTTCTTTTTTTAGCAAACCGCGTAACACATACATTAATTGTACACGCACAGATTTTAGATTTGTGGATGCGTACGTGTAAAAATTAAAAACAATTAATTGAAAAACACCAATCTCAAGAAAGAAAGAGATGGGGTCGGCGCGTAAACGACGGCGTATCAACTCACTCGTAGGCTGATTTTCAACTGAAGTTTGAAATGGATTTTAGTTTTGAAAGAATAGAAAAAAAAAGAAACGGAAGAGGAAGAGTTTACGTTGTTCAACTTCTTCTTCTCTGTGGCAGTTTTTATTGCTTTATTCTCTGATTTTACAGATTTATCGAGTCGCAAGCGTGTCTCTGGAGAACGATAGTAAACCTCGGTGAGTTTCTGGTTTGATTGTTCTGAAATTACACTCCGTACCTCCTCGATTTCCATCTCGTAGTTTTATTCTCTCGAGAAATTTGTAGTACTTACAACTTGATATGTAATAGAATCGACAGTTTTCTTGTTTATTTGAAGTGAATAATTGTTTTTTTAGTTGCTTGAAATCACGAACGATTGATTCATTGTGGTTGTTACTATATTAGTCTAGATTGTATATAAACTTTTTGTTTTAATTTTAAAAGAGATTTTATATTTTTTAAATGTTCAGTTTGTTTTAAAAAATGGCTTAGATCTTTTGGAAATTTATCCAAATGTAAATTGAATTCTAACAAATTTCTGAATTCAAGTTTGTCTTGTTGCAGGTTAAAAAAAAATGCGTTGCCATGAGGTAAGAGGTTGGACATTTCCGGGTATAGTGGGGGCGTTTCTTGATCTCTCTGTAGCTTTCTCGCTACTTTGCGCCTCTTCTCTCGTTTACTTAACCTCCAAGCTGCTCGGTGTATTCGGTTTGAACCTCCCTTGCCCTTGTGATGGCATGTTCAGTGACCCTCTTAAGAACAAGTGTTTCCAACAGACTTTAGTGAATCTTCCTGTGGAAAAGGTCTCTTCTGTGCAAAGATCCGTGAGAAATAAAACACCTTTTGATTCAGTTCTGTATAAAGAAGCAAATGGTGAGTGCGTTGGTAAGAAGAGAAAAGGAGACGTTGAGTTTGAGAAAGAGGTCTTTGGTACTCCTTGTCCTGTGAAGGAGGTTGAGAAGGCTTCGTGTTTCGATCTTCTAACTTCGCAGAGTTTGAAGAAAGGAAGTTTTAAAGTTAAGAGTAAGCGTCTGAGCTTCCACAGGTCACCACCGTATGGTCTCAAAAGTAAGAACTCACCTGCAAGCGTCATGGACTGTTTGAACGATCCTCTTCTTGCTAACTCCAAAGGTCAGTAGTTGTTACCTTATAGCTGAGTGTTTCTTGTTTGCAAACTTGTTTTCTTTGATAACTTATTGTGACAATATGTAGATTGTGGAAAAGCCTTGGAGGATGTTTCGTTGAGGAAAAGTGTCTCACTTTGTTCAATTGGGTGTGAAGAGGGTGCTCATAACAAACAACCAGAGAGGACACTTTCATGGGCGGGAGAGGGGAATGAGAGTCTTGAACAGTTGCTTGCGGAAGAACGAGCTTCTCGTGCTGCATTAGCTCTAGAACTCGAGAAAGAGAGAAATGCTGCGGCCACTGCCGCGGACGAGGCTTTAGGTATGATATTGAGGCTACAGGAGGAGAAAGCGTCGATAGAGATGGAAGCTAGGCAGTATCAGCGGATGATAGAGGAGAAGTCTGCTTTTGACTCTGAAGAGATGAGCATTCTCAAAGAAATCTTGCTGAGGAGGGAGAGGGAGAAACATTTCTTGGAGAAAGAAGTTGACACTTACAGACAAATGTTTCTTGAGACTGAGCAACCTCTTCCCATCACACCAGATTCAAAACCAGGATTGCAAACACCACAACAGACGACTGACTCTTTTGGATTTGAGATCTTCACTAATCAGATGGACAATCGTATTCTTGATTATGATGAGGAAATGAAGGTCAATGGAGTAGACCAAGGTCCAGAGATTGTTACAGAACAGCAAGAACGAGAGGAGGGCACTTCATTTTCAGAACCATTGGCTGAGTTTAAGAATGTTGGTGAGGACTCCCACGACATTGATTGTTGTGTACATGATATCTATGTGGTGAAAGATGAAGATAACAAAGTGCAACTGAATGTTCCTTCGGACCATGTCTTACGTGATCTCAAACTGGATAGATCACAAAGTGTTTTAGGTTGTGGGCTTCCACCGACGTGTCCACAAGGACAAAGGATCTTGTCTCCAAATATGCGCAGAAACTCAATGTCAGCTGTTGACTATGAGAGACTGAAAATAGAGAGTGAAGTTGGTTTGCTGAGAGGACGTTTAAGAGCTGTACAGAAGGGCAGAGAGAAGATCAGTTTTGGAGATAAAACAAGTCGGTTTTGGGAGGCTAGAAGATCGGAACCTATCAACTCTTCAAGCCCCTCTTCCACTATGGTGAGTTCATTGTTGTTTGATTACTTCTGAGGGACGAAAGAATGCTAAATATATGTTTTCAGGGCTTTGTTGGCTTAACAAGTGGTTGAAAATGTTGTATAATTTGGCCTTTTAAATGGTTAATGATGTCTGTATATCATCTTTCTTTGGCAGGTAAAAGCTATGTCTATGTCATTGGACCTGCATAGCGCTTGAAAGTTGAAACTACAAGGTATGAATTTACTGGCATAACACAACTTAAATATACAGTATGGGCAGGGCAACACATTGTAGTTTGCACAATGTCTGCCAAACTCTAATGTTGGTTTTTTGCTTGGATAATGAGATCTGTTAAGAGTTTTTGTCTCAAGACATTGTACCATAAACGGTGTCGTTTCGAGCTGAATTGTGACGCTTTTGTGGCGGTCTTTAATTATTAGATGGTCGGAAAACCTTCTCTTTCCCATCTTTATGACATTTGTCATTTTCTGTTTTGCGTTAACCCTTACACTTTTTCACTTTTTTATTTCCTTTCAAAATAAGACATTCCGTTTAAAATTTAAGGAAAAGGACACATTTTTTTATATTTGTTTAAAAGAATATTATAGTTGATTGATAGGAAGTCCAAGGAAAAAAAAACTTTGGAGCTCATAGTTGCCCTTCAACTCTTCTCTGACCTATACTACTATATTGACCTTTGAGCGTAAATAATTTAATATAGAATGTAGGAAATATTATAGTATATTGAATTTTGAAGTTGGAGTTGGTGCAACAGACTTTTAAAGTAAACATTTTCTCATTTAAAAACAAACACTTTTTCAATTGTATGGTTACTGTTAACCGTATAGAAAAGAACATTTAATTAGCAAACAAGAAAAGGAGAACCACTTGATTATGTGGTTGTGAGAAGAAATACAATGTGTTCAACCCCGAATGCTAACCAATCTTGAATCTTGGCATCAAAATAAGAATTTCTTTCTTTAACATACATATAAGAAAAGACATAAAAGTAATTAAGCTTGTGACATTGTTGACAAAAAAAAAAAAGGTTGTGACATTAATTTTAAAGTCAAGAAGAATGAGGAAGGGAGAGAGCATCCCAAATGAGATCCATATCCAACGAAGGCATTCTACTCAGTTGTACGCCATCTCCTTCCATCACTTCCTTATTGCTTTTCTGTTTCTTCATCATCACAACTTCTCCTGACTCCGTCTTGATGTTATTCTTGGCCTCCATTAATGTTCCCACTTGAGGAGAAGAAGGAGAGTTAGCAGAACTTATTGTCTGGGAGGCGGAGATTTGTTGTATCTTCGAATCCAAAAGAGAGGTGATCATACATCGCAAGGGACCAGACTTAAGCTGGTGTTTTTGGTCGGGAAAGTTGAGGTGTGCGTACTCGCCACGAAGGATATCAGCTGCAGTATCGTAAGCCATTGCTGCTTGCTCAGCGGTCTCAAAGGTGCCTAGCCAAACACGAGTTCTATTCCTTGGAAGCCTAATCTCCGCCACCCATTTCCCCCAGTGTCTTTGTCTCACTCCTCTATACAGCTTAGTTGGTGTTGTCGTCGTCTGAACAACTTTTCTTGTTCTTGTCCCTGACGCAAGCTTCATAGGCTGAGTCTTGGTGGTGCTTAGCCAATAGTTTCCAAACCCTTTTGAAGGATAGTTTGTAAGGGCTTTATTAATATCGACCCACTCGCTTTTGATTTGATCCGACTGATCATAGAGAGTGTTTGGGATATAGTTATGGTGGTGAGGCATCATGTTGTTATTGGATTGTGAAAGTTCTAGAAGCTTTGGTTCTTTGAGGAACAAGGAAAGGTTTGGGGGTTTAGAAGGATGATGGACATCAGGACGTTGAGATTGAGGAAAAGAATCTAGAAAGTTCCAAGGAACAGAAGTTACTGGAGATTGTTGATGGATAGAAGAAGTGAGCTCATGAGAAGACTTGAAGTAGCTTTGAGACGATGAAAGAGGGGGAGATATCATACCTTCCAAAATTATTGGAACACCGAGAAGTTGCGGTGGCGTCGAGGAACTTAGGAACCCATAGAATCCAGAAGACAAGAGCTTTTCATGCATGAAGCTAGATTCCAATTTAGGAAACTGATCTTCCATGTTTGTTTGGTTAAGGGTTTTGTCCAGAGAAAGTATGAAGTATGTTTCTTTGTTTTCTCCTTAATTTTGTGTTAATGGTTTGTAGAATAAATGTTTATATATAAAGGAGTATACTATGTGTTTTGTGTCTGTCTTGGTGTGATCATGTGAAGATAATATTAGAAAACAGGGAAACCAACTTTATTTGTCCCAAAAAACATTATCGTCTGGCTCAGATCTACGCTTTGCCAAGGCCAATTTCTTCATATGTAAACTACAATTAAAGAGACTTACAAACACTTTTAATTAAACAAATGTTCTCTTAATTTTTTTTTAATTTTCATAAGTAATTAACCTTTATTTTTTCTTATCTTGCAACTTGTTCGTGGCTCCCATCCTACGTTCGCTTTTATAATCCAAACTTGCCAGCTCAGCCCTAACTCATTTAGGTGTATTGTTTTAATGTTTTTTTTGTAAAGAGTTTTATATAGGGACAAATAGAAGTGATGTAATTTCTTCATTCTTTTTCTTTGCTTTATGTTCTAGAGTAAACACGAATGTTGTTGAATGCCAACGTTATTTTCCTTTTTGGTTAATGTTGGACACGAACGTTGTTTCTCTTTGTTATCAGTTTATCACTTTGAACAATTTCAATAAATATATATAGATCTATCTCTATGTTTTAAGCGATTAATTCTAATTTTTTCATATACTGGTCTATATGTGAATATTTGTAATTTGATGATTATTAATATAGCTATCTTATACTATTATTATAAAATCATTTTTACTTTATACGTACACACGAAATAAAAGGATATGGTTTAATATACCATTTAGTATCTTACTAATATTTTTTTTTTATGGGCGTTCGACCTGTATTTTTTCAAAATGATGATAACCAAGCATATATATAATTCAAACCTTTTTAGAACCTTAATCGTCAAGCATTAAGCCTTCTTTCAATATATAAACAATTACAGTAACATTGTTCAGTTTGTCAAGCATTAAGCCTTCTTTCAATAACATTTTAGGCGAAACCTAGGAGTAAGAGCACCTTCATTGAGGGTTTATGGAAGGAGTTCACACGGAAATCAAGAAAAAATAATAATAAAATAACAAAAGAACTCCTCTCTCCTAAAGTTCTCTCGATGAATCCCTCTCTCCTAAGGTTCACCACGTGGCGATCCGGGATTGATTTTGATTTTTTTTTTCTTTTTAAAAAAGAAAAAATAATCAAAAAAAAAAAGAAAATTTTTAATAATATAAAATTAATTCAATGAACCCCAAGAGGGGATTATTGATATGGATGCTCTAAGGTTTGGACCACAGGGACTGTGACTTTTCTATTGTTAATTTTCACAAGAAGTTTTTTTTTTGGTCAAAATTTTCACAAGAAGTTATAATCTTACCGTCTATAACAAATTAGTAAAATATTAAAATATATAACACTTTCATGTTATATACTCATTTGTATGTATGTATGTATGTATATACGTCCCAGCACATACAAAATTAAAGTTATGAAATTTTCTAATAAAAATTTTACAGTTGTGTGGATCTAATTATTGGAACGATGTGATACCAAGAAACCATTATTGAACGATATTGGTGATAACATTATATATAGTTTGGAGAATAAAATGTTATTAATGAATCACGTATAAATAGTATAACATATAATCACCACAAATGCGTAGAATTAGTGAGCCCATAATTATTAATATTATCATCCAAATACAATGATTAGGTTCAAGTTTTGGCCTCTAATTAAATCTTTAATTGAATCCAACTAATGCGGAAGTCATGGGTTGGCTGTCGTCTAAGTAACATCATTTATGTTTGTTTTTTCATTAGACAACATCGTATCCTCATGAATAACTTGCTGATCGTACCCTCTTAAATTTATACACTAATCGATCACCCAGCAATAAATTTTCATGTGTATGTAAATATGAGTCACTGTTACTTACAGTATCACTTTCCTTTTGCTGTGGAGACATTTGATCTTTTTTTTTTTGGTAAAAGAGAGACACTTGAGCTTCTCTTAATTCACTCACTCCGTTCTATATACTCAATCTAGATTCATTTGACTAAACTTAATTACTAATCAAGATATAAGTGTTTTTAGTAATATATGTTTCATAATGGTTCAATATGTTTAGCAAGCATGAACATGGGGTATAATTTTGAAGCAAACAAGTAAGAAAGGAGTCTATTTGATATGATACGTGCTATGCCCTTTGGGATGACTATTGGGACGTTTTGTGAAAGGGTTATCATTTCGGTTTATAGAAATAGAATTCTAAGGAAATATAGATATAAATATATGTAGGGCTTGAGAGGAAAACAAAGTAGTTGAACAATAATAAGAGAGAGAAAGTAGTTAAGAGCAATCTGTAACCAGTTTAATGTCAAACGATGTGATCGATATAACTGAATGTTTTATTTCTACCGATTTTTTTGCATCTTTAGAATATTGTAGCTTTATTATAGCATCATAACATTTAGAATATTGAGATTTTAAAATAAAATTTATGTGGACTAATTACAGCTGTTATAAGTTATAACTGTAAGTGTCTGTGTAGATGTCCAAATAATCCCCAGGGGATTGATATTGACGAATAATCGAACCCCAAATTTTCTAACTGAGGTTTAAAGCATGACATCGAATCGTCTGCGTAAACAAATGATAACCTCATTCCTGTAATCGAAGTCATGACTGATGTGTTTATCATTGCTTCAAGTTTTTTTTTTTTAATTTAGTTTGCTAGGTTCTATATATAAATATTAAATTATTGGCATATTTCACATAACTTTTAACAAATTTATGTTAAATTATGACAAGTATTTTTGGGGACAATCGCAATCAAATTTTAAGATTTATAGGTTTTCTTTATGTAATTCCCAAGTGACATCTTTTTATATGCATGAAGTAGTTAGAGCATCTTCAAAAGACACTTTATAATTTTAAATATGGAGTTTTTATCTCTCCAAAAATGAATTCTAAAACTTTAAACTTGAAGTTTTGAGTAGTGAAATTTTAAATATAGAATGTCACTATTCAAATTTCAAATTTGAAGTTTCATATTTTATTTGCATGTTGGTCGTCCTTACAATTACACATCATATTTATAATAAACTTAAATATTTATTATTTATCATTTTAATATTTAAAAATTATTATTTCATAAATAATTAAAAATTATTTTTATAAATTTAAAATTTGTATATGTTTTTTAAAAAACATCAAGATAATCTTTAAAATATTTTAAAATATTTTGTTTGTATTGTAATATTTAATTATATTTTTCTATTTATAGTTTTATATTTTAGTGTAACATTTTATCAAAAAATATTTCTATAATAGTTTTATATATGTGATAGTTATTTATAAAAGTTTTATGAATTTGAATTAGTTATGAAAAATATAAAGACCATTATATAAAATATAAATAGTTTTGAAGTTAGGTTTGAAGTTTTGCTTTTGGAGTATAACACTTTCAAACTTTAAATATAGAATTTTGCAAACTCTATAATAGAGAGTATTTTTGGAGATGCTCTTAGAATCGGTAGTGGCTTTTACCACTACCAAAAGCAATGATCAGATAACAATATAATTAAACGTTCATAAATAAATAATATTAATTATAATTTTCTAATCTATAAAATATGAATTTATGATTTTGTTAAATGTCACAGAATAATATATAAAATATTAAAAAATCTTCCGAAGTGCTGATCGACAGCGAGGTTAAATGACTAATTCAACAAATAATAAAATAAATTAGAAACTAAAACAGTAAAAATAAATAATAAATTAGTGCTTATTTTATTAAAACTAAAACATAATACTATTTTAGAAATCATCACTTACAATCAATGGAGAATTCATAATTATTACTTGATACTGATATGTCATCTGTGCAATAGCAAATATATATCTAAATGCAAACATGTTGCAGTTGTATGTTTATAATCGACTTTAATCAATGAAGTTTGCAGTAAAGAAAATTTCTTAGCCATGCTAGTTATCTGGATTTCTAATGACCAAGTCTCGACAATATATAAAATAATTTTTGGTAAAGAAAAATCAGTTCTTGTCATTGTCTCATTTTCTTAAATCAATATAAATTAGCAAGTTGGTGCTGTATACGACATTCGTCATTACATCATCTCTAAAAAAAATTAGTTTCAGGAAGATTATTTATAATAAGGTAGCTATATGTATATTCAATGATATAAAAAATGAAAGTACAATAAAGTTGATGACAAGAAAACGTAAATTGCATATTACCGTTAAAAGGAGCTCTAAATCTCACATAAATTTAGCCTCAGTAATTGAAAATGGAATTTACATGATAAGAAGTAGAATGGGCGTTTGAATACTTGTTTGAGTTTAGTTCGGATATATTCGAGTTTCAGATTCTCAATACCAAATATTCAACTTACATTATAATATTTATTAATTTTGTTCAAATGTAGTTTAGTTCATTGTAGGTCCGGTTCTGTACTTGTTTAAATCATACAAAAAAATAATCAAAAATTGAATATATTTTAAAATCCTCAAATCTCAAAAGAAAAATAATACAACATATAAATTGGAATAAGCATAATCAAATATAAAATTAACACGAAAATTGGTTAGTTATAAATATTTAGATGGAGAATCAATATATATTTTCGGTGTTATCAGTGTTTTGAGTGTTTTTACCTATTTCTACATATTCACTTTGGCTATTTTTAGATATTTTCAAATATTTGGATATTTTTGGGTATTTAAATTTATTTGTATATTATCTAAAAAAGATAAGTATATTTAAGCATGTAATTGTGATTCTCAGAAACCTAAAATATTTCGAGCGAGATTAAGGTCATCCAATATAGCATTTGGATTTATTCATTCATTTTAAATTTTCTTTTAATACAACATTTTTATTGGGTTTGGTTCGGTTCTCTGAACCGGCTTATTTGCCCAACCTTATCAGTGTTCCGTTTGGGTTTTGGTCCAGTTTTGGTTTGTCATGTTCCTTTGATATTGGGTTTATAAAAAGTAAATACTATATTAAAATCATATATTATCAATTATATTTCTTATATATTAACTGAGGAGCACTAAAAGGTAGTTATGTATCACCACTAGGTTGCTTTTTAGAATCTTTGGAAAATAGGTTAGTCCATCTAAACATATATACTATACGTTTTATTAAAATACCTATCAAATTGATTAGTAGTGAACAAAATAGTATTATTTATTTGATAACAAATTTTGTATCCTATAACAGTTTCTTTTAATTTCATATTCTTAGAAGAAGTTAAATAATCACATTACCCATATAATAATTTTATTTTAGTTTTTCTTATATGTTATACTTTGAATTTTTTTAAACGACTATACATTATTAAAACTCGTAAAAGTCCCACATAAAAATTTTTGTGATCAATTGGTTAACTTTTTTTTGTTATAACAAGATACAAATTATCATGAATATAAAGTCTCATTTAATAGATATGATTTTAATATCATTTAAATTAAACTATATACTATTTAAAATACACATATATGTTAATTTTTAAATTTTCATTAAAAATTATTGAGACCTTAATATTTTAATCTTGAAATATGCACTGAATTTTAAAAGTGATTATAAATTATTAAAACTATTAAAAACCTCACACTGGAATTGATTAATGCTTTATTTAAATTTTTGGTACAACAAATATATAAATGTTAATAAAATCATGTGAGTAGAAAATCTCAAGTTAATAAATATTCATATTTAATATATTATATATCACTGTCAGTACCATTTAGGTTTAATAATATACCATATAAAATAAATAAAATGATTTTTTTATTTACTAGTAAAAATTATTGTAAACAAACAAGAGATATATATTTTTTTTTTTATGTACTTACTTTGATTTAATTATATACGTAATAGTTACTAGCTTCTCCATTATTAAAAATATTTATAATTTCATGAACATAAAATAAATGATAATATGTAAAAATAATTTGTATATAATATTCCTTCTGCACAAAGTTCGGGTCTTCACCTAGTTATACAATTATATTACTATATTTTAATTAATTCGATTTTCTGTTTATACATATATTGTGTTTTTTTAATGACTCTCATTCTGACTATGTTTCGGTTTGGTTTTAAATAATTTAGTTTATTCATATTGAACATTTTTTTGAAGGACACATTAATTGACTATATGGTGAATAAAGAAAATATAATTACTGATTATTAATGCACTGATACGTTCAAATTATTATATAGTTTTCTTCATATAAAAATTGGCACTCTTCAGAGACATCATATATGTACAAAATTATAGGTCTTTACATAAAAGACGTATACATACAGTAAAACCTCTATAAATTAATAATGTTGGGATTTTGAAATTTTATTAATTTATAGAGATATTAATTTACGAAAGTTTCCTTATTTAAATTTTTTTTCTATTTTTATTTATAAAATAAAAAATATTTGATTTTAGCATATGTACATTATTTAAATTTTAAAACATTTGAGTTTTATATTGTTTTATTATCTTATTTGGTGTATATTTTTATGTTTCATAGAACTGTTAGATGGTTTTCGATGTAATTTAACTAAAAATTATCAAAATATATTAAAATGTTTAAAAAATAAAAGCATTTTTATATCAAATATAAAATCCCTAACTAAATATTATCAAAATATACTGAAATGTTTAAAAAATAAGAGTATTTTTATAGTAAATATAAAACCAACAATATAATGTTAGATTGTACTTATATAAAATTATATATAGCTAGATTATTAATTTATGATTTTNATCCCTAACTAAATATTATCAAAATATACTGAAATGTTTAAAAAATAAGAGTATTTTTATAGTAAATATAAAACCAACAATATAATGTTAGATTGTACTTATATAAAATTATATATAGCTAGATTATTAATTTATGATTTTAGTGGGACCATATATTTACATGGAAGTTTTAAAAATATTATTATCTTATTATTTTATCTATTTGTGTCATATTTTACACCGGCCTAAGTTGGGACCGATGAAATTTATTAACTTATAGAGATTATTAATTTATAGAGTATTAATTTATAGAGATTCTACTGTAATTGACTAAGCTTGAAACTCAAACACACAAGTAAAAGGATATATATAAAAAGAGTAATGTTCATGGATAGCCTCGCACGCAGTGCTAAGAAACACTCGACATTCGTCATTTCTATGGATTTAGAGCTTCTCGATTAGTTTACAGAGTCGTCGTAAGTCTAGGATTTTTTTTGATATAAAAAAAAAATTAAAAAATAATGTTCACAATAAATAGATAATCAAAAAAAAAAAAGAAAAGAACATGAACGTATGACTTTCCACATAGCAACATACTTTTGAGATAAATTTCCAATATAAAAATGCTCGAGCTAAACCTTGGATGAGAGTTTGGGATGACCCTTGGATTCCCACTATACCTGCGAGATCAGCAACTCCCCTGGCACCGGTCATGCATCCAAATATGCGAGTGAGTGACTTGATTAATCAAACAACAAAGAGTTGGGATGATAGGCGATTACAAGATTATGTTGCGGCAGATGATATACCACTGATCAAGAGTATGGCCATTAGTTCCACGCATCGACGGGATATGTATTGCTGGAGCTATACAAGGAATGGTTAGTATACAGTAAAATCTGGTTACTGGGTAGCACGGAGTATCTTGAGGAAGGAAGAGGAAACAGAAGTATTTGAGCCTAGTATCACTAAACTCCAAGCACATGCTTGGAAGGTCAGAGCCCCTCAAAAGATTTGTCACCTTATGTGGCAGCTGATAACAGGACATGTTGCAGTTACGAGCATCTTAAACTACAAACATATGAGATGTGACAACCATTGTCCTCGTTGTGGGGAACCTGAGGAGACGATCAATCATGCAATATTTGAATGCCCACCTGCTCTACAAGTTTGGGAACTATCATCCACGCCTACCAATCCCGCTTTGTTCCCTGTACAAAGCACGTATGCGAATATGGATTATTTGTTCTGGAGGAAGAATGCGATAATGGAACCGGAATTGGACAGAGATCCTTATCCTTGGCTAATCTGGTATATTTGGAAGGCTAGGAATGACAAGCTATTCAGAGATATTGATAGGGAACCATTGGAGGTTGCACGTTATGCAGAAAGCGAATGTCAAGCATGGTTCAAAGCAAATGAGCAGGAAATCCCGGTATCAATTGGGAACGGAACAGAAGAAAGCCAGACCTTAAGTTTGGATAATTTATGCATGGTAGATGGTTCTTGGACCTCTTCAAATATTTTCAGTGGCTGTGGATGGGTGTTGAATGATAATTTCGGAAATAGTGAGTTAATGGGGCTGCGCAATTTTGATCGAATGGAATCGGCGTTGCATTCAGAGTTGGAAGCACTTCGGTGGGCAATGGAGATTATGCTTCAACATTCGCCATGTCAGAGCTTTGGAACTGATTGCAAGGAGATGATTGAGATGCTCAAGAATCCTCAGGCATGGACTAACTTCTCAACAGAGCTGGAAAAGCTGGAGACTCTGAAGATCTGCTTCCCTGACTTCAGGATTATTTATGTTCCTAGACTACAGAGTGATGCATCTGACTCTTTCGCTAAGACAGCTAGGTCTTTCTATCATAAGCTTGTGTACGTTGGTTGTTCTATTCCGGTCTGGATTCCCAGACCACCTCAAGTTTCTTGAATAATAGATCAGCCGTTTGATGTCAAAAAAAAAGAAAAGAAAATGCTCGAGCTAAACATTAAACATTAATGGGATTTTAACTAGAGGAAATTTGAAGAAATACATTTACGTTAGATTTTATTTTGAAAAATATATAATTATTTATAATTTTGAAAACTACCTTTTTTGCATGTCAATAGACTAAACTATCCAATCCAAAAATATTTAAAAATTATTACCAGATTGTTGCTAATAATTTATTTACTTAACAATATCAACAAAAACAGATTCTAACCAAATCTAACACAATTTTTTTTTTATAAAAATAAGAAAAGAAACACAAGCGTATCCTGTGTCTTGGTATCTTCTCCATACAAAGCATTTTCTCCTCTCTTGTCCATAGCTTTTTCTTCCTTTAGTTTACATGTTTGTTTCCATGTATTTAAGCGTAATTAGATTTTGTATTTTCTCGTCTTCTGTTCTTGCATTTTTTTTCTGTTCAAAATTCAGAGACACTTTGTTTTTAATCAAACAACATTGCATTCATAAAAAGAGTTATGCTCCATCGCTGGAGATTATACTCAAGAGAGCAAGAGCTGATTTAGCCACATTATCATCCTCACAGTTAAAGTTCCTAGTGATAAAATGAAAAGAGATAACATCAAAATAAGATAAAGCATGATAGATATCAACACATGATACCGAATAGTTCAGGTTGACAATCTCCTTTGTTCAACAAAGTGATAAGCGAGAAAGAATCAGAGAGAACGGCCACGGGGGAGCGGACGTTTGAGTAGACTGCTGTGTGGACAGCGAAACGGACTGCAATGGCCTCTGCCATAAGTGCTGATGATACTGAATTCCTTGATTCACAAATGTTTGGTAGAGCTAGATGATTATTCCCAGAGAAACTCCTCCCACACCACAGCCTTTTGTGTCAGCATTCCAAGCAGCATCCACGCTACATACGAGAACCTCTGGTGCGAACGACGGTGGGGGAGATTGACGACTTGAAGATGGAGACATCGGTCTTGTTACTCCAGTAACCGGGATGCTATGCGCTAAGCTCCATTCCTTGGCATCTAGGATACACTTTATAGCTGTTTCCTGGGCCGAGAAGACTGTTTTCAAAGATTAATTTGTTCCTAGCCTTTCATAAATTCCACAATACCCATGGCCAGATTGGAGTAACACAACCCGACGGTGGTAAGGGAGTAAAGAAACTACTCGCTTTGATCAAAGCAGTCATGGTAGGAGTCTTGGCTGAAGGTCGCAGTCGTAGGGGGAGAAGGTTCCAAACATCCTCTGCGAAAGGACACTTTAAGAAAACATGAAGATCATCCTCATATGCTCCACATCTTTTACAGATGAAAGGCTGGATTCCACGTTTACTTAAGTTCTCACTAACCGGAATGACTTTTTTGATGATCTTCCATAGGAAATCTTTGAGCTTTGGAGCCTTGGCAACATTCCAAATGTTTTTTACCCAATCCATTTGGTGGTCTTCGCGGTCATTCCCATTTGTCTCTAGTACTGTCAGACCATATCCAGTTTTGGTTGAGTAAATTCCACGCTTCTCCGGCAGCCATACAAGTGAGTCAAGGGCTGGCGCTGAACTTGTTATTATTTGCAATGTAGTGTCCTCATACTGACGTAGGTATTGTCTGATCTTTTCTCTATTGGTTTGTTAATGGACACAGTAGATCACTAACTTTCAGATTGAGTGCTTCCAAGGTTGGGAGGCCAATAGGTTTACTCGGAGATGTGAACGAGAGCCATGGATCGTCCCAGACTCTGATCGCTTCTCCATTTCCCACCACCCAACACAATCCTCTACGGAGAGTGTCTCTGCCTGCCATGATGCTTCTCCACCCATGGGAAGCTGCCTCTGGTACTGTGCAGTGCAAGAAGGATGAATTCCTTGCATATTTCCCCAGAAGAACTCTAGCCAATAGAGAGTTAGGTTCTTTCAAAATCCTCCAGCCAACCTTTGCTAATAATGCATCATTAAAGGATTCGATATCACGAAATCCAAGTCCTTCAGCGTGCTTTGGGAGTGTCAAGACTGACCAAGCAACCCAACACATCTTTCTCTTCTCCAGATTAGCGTCCCACCAAAAGCGTGTCAATAAAGACTGAATCTGCTTACATAGTGAGAGGGGAAGCTTAAAGCAAGACACCATATAGCATGGCATCGAAGAAAGCACAGCTTTGAGTATAATTTGCTTTCCTACCCCTGATAAAAAACTATTCATCCAGCTGAGGGATTTTTGTATAATTCTATCCACGATGGAAGCAAAAATATCGCACTTCTTTCGTCCAAAGTTCTCTGGGAGCCCAAGGTATTTCCCGATACCACCCTCCATCTCAAACTCCAGAGTCGCTTGGACCCTAGATTTTACTTCTGGAGGGGTTTTAGCTGAGAAAGTCACTGCAGATTTTTTGTTGTTGATTTTCTGGCCCGATAGATCTTCATAAGTGCCAAGAATCTTTACCAAGGAAGCCATGCTTTTTGAGTTTGATTTACAGAATAACATCGTGTCGTCAGAAAAAAGGAGATGATTTATCGGGGGACATCCCCTCGCCACCCGCACTCCCGGGAAGGATCCATCATCCTGTCCTTTCGCACACATAGCAGCCAACACCTCAGTACAAAGAATAAAGATGTGTGATGATAAGGGATCTTCTTGCCGCAATCCCCGTGATGGTTTTGCAAAACCTTGCGGTGTCCTGTTGATAAGGAAGGTGTATGTAACCGACTCAATACACCTCATAATCCATGATATCCAGGCTGGGTCAAAGCCTAGGAAAGAGATGACTTCCTGCACAAAGCCCCATTCGATACGGTTGTATGCTTTTCTCATGTCAGTTTTTACGGCCATGGAACAATATTTTTTCGCTTCCGACGTCCTCAGGAAGTGTAGTGTTTCATGGGTGATAAGGATGTTGTCTGATATTGCACACCTTGAAACAAAAGCGGACTGAGGGTCGGAGATCAGAGCCGGTAGAAGCGGTTTTAGTCGTCGGGTAAGGATCTTTGCAATAATCTTGTAATGAGTATTGCAGAGGGCAATGGGTCAATAATCAGAGACTAGTCGCGGTCCGGTGATCTTCGGTATGAGTCTGATGTGCGTTTCATTTTGTTGCTCGTCGAGGGAGTTAGAGGTAAAGAAGCTCCTGATATCCCTGATTACGTCGTCACGCACTATATTCCAATAGGACTGAAAAATGTGGCTGAGAAGCCGTCGGGGACAGGGGCCTTTGAACCGTTAATAGAGAAAGTAGCTTCTTTTATTTTTGAATCACTCGGTATAGACGTAAGGATCTAATTCATCTCTGGTGTGACCTTGCAGGTCAGGAGTCCCTGGAGCTGAGAGAAATCTAAGTTTCCATTGGAGGTAAATATTTGCTGAAAATATTCAGAGATCGCCTTGGTTATATCTTGCTCTTTATAAACCGCATGTCCCTGAGAATTCTCAATGACTGGGATAGAGTTGATCGTGCGCCTTGCTCTTGTCGCTGCGTGAAAGAAACCAGTATTTTCTATCTCCTTGTTTGAGTTATTAGATCCGGCTCCATTGTTGCCAAAACAGTTCTTCTTCCAGATAAGCTTGGCGGAGATATCAGGAAAAAGAAATTACAAAAAATAATTAAGATTTCTCATAACAACTTCGAATAGTCATTTAAAGCTTACTTGATAGAAAATGACTTGCAGAGAATGCGTATGTAAGGAATGACAGATTATTTTTATATTGGAAATAAAGATTGCAACTTTGTTTATATACGTTTTATAAAAATTAAAAATTTATACGGATAATTAGTTTTCAACACAACATAATTTTTTTTTTCATAACATCTTTAAATTTTGTAAAACCAATTATAAGAAAATGTCACTCTTATTTAAATAATAAATAGTAATATATAAGTGGATAAAAATGTCGTTTACATCTAATAAGGTGTAGTTTACAAAAACCAAAAGAAAAAGTGTAATTTTCAAAATTCAAACTAAAAGAACTGTATTTGTCAAATTATCCTTTTTAACTATTTTAAAGTGATGAAAAATAAATCCTAATATTGATCAAAGATAGATATTCCTTTCAGCCTAATTTAATAAATAATTAACATGAGAATAAATTTAACTAAATCATCTAATACAGGTTGGCATAAGTGTTTTGTTCATTACATGGCAGGAACTCCACAACATTCTTGGGAGCACTGTGATTGGGGAATGGGCCACTATCTAGATATTCCAGAGAGTCCGGAAGGTTTCCTTAATGAAAGAGTTAATACTAACTTAACGGATGGATGGTTTGGTATCTTACAAAAAGGAAGAAAGTTACTTAAGTTAGTCACATCTGCTATGCCTACACATGTTATGTCATATTTTTGATTATCTAAGATGATGACGAGTGCGATAGCACATCTTTGGTGAAGTAGTAGTGAAAATGTATTAGATATTCATTGATATTTTTTTTTTCATGTGGGATAAAATGTTTTATAGACAAAAAAACGATGGAGATAATGGAATGATTTACATGATATTAAGCTGACTTTATTTGCTAAAAGAACGTTGGTGCCTAATTGTGAAATTTTATTCTCTATTTGCTAAGATTTTTAAAGAGATATATAATAGGAAATCAGATCCACTGGATCTAATTAAATCAAATTACCCATGATATGGTTGGAGGAATACGGTTTTAGCTTGATTTTTGGTTAACAAATGGCTAATCAAAAGAGAAGTACATGAAGTTTCATTTTAGTATGGACTGACCCCTGGATTCCTGCTCATCACGAGAGGTCAACATTACCAAAATCCCAAATCAGTTTCTTAATCCTTCTCTTGCTGTAGAGATTCTTATTAATCCTTTGGACCATATTAAAGGATATGCTAAAGGCATATTTATCTATAAGATGTTAAAATCATTCAAAGTATTCTGGTGGGTCGGTCTTCAGAACCAATAAAAAGAGTTGACACTTTACAATCCTTGGGAGATATTCAGTGAAGTCTGGAATACTGAGTATTTATATTCAAACAGAGATCCGATTTCTGAGGGATATGGACCTACTATTAGACCTATGTTGGTTTTCTCTTGGAAACTTAAACGTTCTCCAAAGATGGACATTTTGTTTAGTAAATAATTTCGGAGAGCTTACGGTGACAAATAATTTAAAAGCAAGAGATATATAATGTGATACACAGTATGGTATATGTGGTAAAAAGGAGGAATCACTCAACCATGTAATTTTTGAATGCCCATTTGACCTTCAAACCTGGACTTTGTCTAAAATCGCTTTGAATCCGATTGGGTTCTTAACACCATCGATTTTTGGAATATGAATTATCTTTTTTAGAATCCTCCGAAAATATTGATTTTAGCTATTTTTCTTTGATCTTATGGTATATATAGAAAAATCGGAATGCAAAAGTTTATAGGAATACAAATAGGAACCTACATGAGATTATGTGTGTTTGCAGAAGTAGAGACAACTTTATGGGATGAGACGTAAAGTATTGACTTGAGGATTCCAGGAGATGTTTATGGGATGAGACACAAACAACTGACTTCGGGATTCAAGTAGATAATTCTCTCCTTCTTTCACAATCATTTCCATCTCTTTGAGAAGAATAAATAGATGAAAATGACTGTGAAAGAAGGTGAGAACTATAGAAAAAGAGACATGCAAAAATATTTTCTCGGAATTTTTTTGTTTGAGTTATTTCTATACATACATCAATGATATATTGCTCACAAAATCTTAACTAAATCATAATATAGTGTCCTAATCTTATTATGCATGAAATGATTATATTAAAACTAAAGGCTCAATGAACTACGATGATTACACCCAAAGGTAAACTTAAAAGTGAATGCGATAAACGATAAGTACTACAACAATATGAACAATAGAAGTATTAACAGAGTGAAGACACCCGTAGAAAAAAATCACTTGAATTTCTATAACTTTTTTTTGGAACAACATAACATAGTCGAAAAGAATGATGTTGAAAGACCCAATTATGGGAGTCTGAGATACATACCGCCTCATAAGGTAAGAGGCCTTTTCTTGAAGTATATAGAAGTGGGAGACCTCAAGACCAAGATACATACATGAATCTTGAGAGACAAGAGGATGAGGTACGAATGCAGACTTGATCACATAGTAGGAAAGTGAACCCATTAAGTTGGACTGGTCAAAGAGAGTTGAGCCATGAAATATGGTTCTAGAATACTCACTGAGAAGAGAAATCGATGCAATTACCAAACAAAAGATGTTCATTGTAACAGTTATGGGCTTGTTGGAATGGGTGATAAGCATCAACATCCTTAAACAAACAATGACAACAAAGGATATGCGTACGGCTGGATTTACCAATGTGTTTGGCTGGGTGATATGAGGATAAGACGAAGGGTCTGCAGAGATCCGAGGCCTAGACACAGTGGTCGAGTAGGTGGAGAAACTTAGGAATTGGAGTGGAGCTGCCAGGAATGCATAAGCTGTAGAAATGGAATACGAACTGCGATTGCCGGGAATGCATAACCATAAGGAAACTCAAATCAATATTTTCACAAACAAAAACAAGTCCTTAAATCTTTGGTATGTTTCATATTGTAGAGTGACCAGCTTGGGGATGATGCTTTCTTTGAGACAGACCCTCACATCAATATACAAATCTTGCAGATTTAGAATTAAGGCCCTGAAGGCTTGTTTTGGCGCATAACGTTCGAATGGGTGTTATTCACCGCAATAAATTTGTAAAGATGCTCGCCAATTCACACCTTTTCTAAGATGGGCTGTAAGCCCACCACAATAAAAAAACCCATAATGAGATAGATATTCGACTGGGTCTGTTGGCGAGGCTTTTCGGTAGCGGATGTGAGGAGATAGAATGGACTGGCTAAGCAAAGATAGAGGAGGAGAGATCGTAGCAAATGGAAGTACGGAGGAGGGGCTCATCTGGGAGAGACACTTCCCGGGTGAGAGAAAGTGACCGTCAAATAGAACGTAGATCCATAAAACGTGATAGGTGTAGTTCTGGTTAGTGGAGCTCTACGCATGGCAGAGATGGCGGCTTTATCTGACGATAAGTAGATTTGTGACGTGTGTTCGAGTAGGTGATAAGTGGCAGAGCAGCAGTGGAGAGTCTTTCCAGGTATATGGGGAAGCATTTGATTGTGAAGGAGGAGCTCGGTCTGGTGGATCCGGAGGCTCTAGAGGAGGGCATGCGTTGAGATCTGTGAGAAGGGGGTCTCGCCGAGGAGATGACATGGGTTTGATCTGCAAACATTGAGTTATTGGTGTTGGGAGAGGAGGGGGGGGGGAGACCATTGGAGCAAGCTCAGTTGCCGGTTTCGGTTGGAGAAGATTTCTCAACCACGTAGTGAGTTACAGCACGGAAAAAGAGGAGAAAACAAACACTTTAGAGAAAAGAGTTGTCGCCGGAGAAAACGGCCTCCACGGGCGAATTTTAAAATAAGGTGTATAGGTAGAACATTCACACTGATAGAATGTCCTAATCTAAATCTAGACCTTAGACCTACCTTATCTATTAACCAAGTAAAAGAGTTATCTTTATTTTTCTTTATGTAACACGTACAATAGTTATCTATATTATTTCAGACCTACTCTTTCTACTACCAAACATTTTTAGTAAGATGTTAAGTTTAATATACCAAATTTATATTTTTCGAAAGAAATACAAAGATAACTAGAAGCAAATAAAATGAAACTAAACAACAAGCATACAACGCACAACAGCCAAAACAATAAACTAGACAAAGGAGCTGCTCGATCAAAGATAAAAAAAACTTTAACGAGATGGCGTACCAAACAACACGGCAAAGATAAGAAGAGATAACCCAGTTTCCACGGAATCTAAGAGATATGGCACCTTCAACCCCCAGAAGCACGGTTCCTACAACTGCCAAATCTCTAATCCGCAATGGACCCACAGATTAGTCCGATCAAGGAGACGCCGGTGGTACTAATATAAACCAACACTGATGATGTCGTCCTTCGGTATAGATAACCGGAGATTACTGTTGGAGTGGGTTTTCACCCCCAACAAAGGCCCATTAGACAATGAACAAAGGCCCATCTCACTAGGGAACCCTAGACACATGCTTTTATAAATAAGGAGACACATTCTCTTTGTCAAGGGTTGGACTCTTTCTTCTTACACCAAAAAACACTACTAGAGAGAGACTTTTATAGATTCTTAGATTTACATCAAGATAACATCATCTTTGTAATCAAATCTTTAATCTATATAATCTATTTTCTCTTCTTTTTCTCAATTTAATCTCATCATGAAGACTTCTCCTAAGCTCATATTAAAAATCTTAATGTATAAATCCAAACACCATTTTTGGATTAAACAATTACCATATCTTGCTCCAACTACCATGACTGTATAGAATCATTTAACAAGAAGATCCATATATGGAAAACAACTGAAAGTAGAAAAATCTTGACAAAACCACGACTAAACCAAAAAATAGACATTTGCCTAACTAAACCACCATCAACCTACCACGATGCATAACTTCTAAACCAGCATCAAGATTAAACCGTATCTTTTATTGGGTGAAGAAGACAAATGCATTGGGCCACTTCGTCGAGTCGCATCACCTTGGAGGCAGAGCACCATAGTTAAAAGCCAGAGACCCATAAGTGTCACCACCGGAGAGCAAGAAAAGCATAGCTAAATTCCACCACCATCAGACTCCACGCCTAAGCGCAAGAAGAAGCCTGAGATTACCAAGAGGAAAGAAACAACCAAGGACCACCACGCAGATGGTGACATAACCCTAGACCGACAACAACAACATCACGCCTCCAGCCTTAACCACGTTGGAAACAAAGAAGAGATCTTTCAAAACTTAGACGACGCCCAATGCGCTGCCAAACTCTCGAGAAGGCCACCACAGTCAAGAGAAAACTGTCGAGAAGCAAGTAGACCAGATGATGTCACCAAGGAAAGGATGGAGCGGTCCCCACATGCCTCTGAAATCGTCAAGAGCTACCAGATCAGTGAAGATGCACCAGACCGAGAGAAGCAACACCAGCCATAGGAAGAGATGACCATAAAGTAGAGAGAACAAGAAAAAGATGGAGAATGGTGCATCCGGCGATTATAAAGAGGCGGCAGCCACCAGAGTTAAAATGAGTCTTTAGCGAAAACCTTAGTAAATTGAGAAGAACAATTTTAGTAGCAACACCAGCCATACGAAGAGATGAACACATGCCTCCGAAATCGTCAAGAGCTACCATATCAGTGAAGATGCACCAGACCGAGAGAATCAACACCAGCCATAGGAAGAGATGACCATAAAGTAGAGAGAACGGAAAAAGACGGAGAATGGTGCATCCGGCGATTATAAAGAGGCGGCAGCCACCAGAGTTAAAAGGAGTCTTTAGCGAAAACCTTGGTAAATTTAGAAAAACAATTTTAGTAGGAGAGAAACTCAGTTTTGTTTTTAGTTGGAGATAAAAACTAGAAAAATTGCATGGTATATCACAAAAAAAATCCAAAATTCACTCTCTAACCAAAACAACAATCTCTCACATGTTTTTTCTTCCTATATCTCTCTACTTTCTCTGTACATAACCAATTTTCCTTTTTTTCTGAGGCATTTGCATACAAATGCTACAAAGACTCACAATTTGCATGCATGGAAAAAAGTATAAAGCTCAGTTTTTGACCACGCGAAATGACAGTGATGACCCTATGCCTTGTTTTCTTGACATATGGAACCTAAAAGATACATAATGATCATCATGACTCTCTCTCTCTCTCTCTCTCTCCTTTATCTTTTACACAATCTTCATTCTCTTTTTCTTCTTTACATATCCAAATCTCAACTCTTTTTTTGGAGATTTCAATTCTTTTTCTCAATTTAATCTACAAACTTTTATCGGCCAAAATGAATTTGAACATCTAAGAGAGAGATGTCCTGGAGAATCGTCATCCCCAAGTCAATCTTGTCGACACCAAAAGCTTCACCGCGACGGCACAAACTAGCAAACTCCGCAAAGATGAAATAATAATTAACCAGCTAACATGAGTTTTTAATGTTTACGTATTTTTAGTTTAGCCGGTTAACATTCGTTAATATTATTTGGTTTAGCCGGCTAGCAAATATATTTTTTACATATTTAAATCAAATATTTTCATGCAGTATATTTGTTAGTTTAGCCAGTTAACAGATATATGTTTATCTATTTATCTTCTTTGCTTTTAGTTTGGGTTGGGTTGGTGTGAGTACAACTTATATGGTTGATATATAAGATAACATGATTATAATTTGACTCATTTATATCCTCCATATATTAGCATTGCTACATGGTCGGCTAAACATTGAATTAACTCTATAACAAACCACAATACATATGATTAAATTTGTGTACGGCTAAACACGAAATGTGATAACCAACCACACCCACAACATATATGATATTTGTAAGAATGAATGTACATAATACAAAAAGATGATATCTCTTAATTATATCCAGTGTTAGCTACTAATTATGAATATGTGATAGAAGCTAAATTATACTGATTGGATAAATACATTTGGAGCCGGTTAATTAATCGGAATTTATGCTTTACAACTGAGAGCAGAGACGAATATCTTTAAATAAAAACGGCTAAACAAAAACTTCTAACTGATATAAATTTCAGCGTGGTCCTCTTCACAGTATCTATAAGATCTTTGCTGGAAACTGAAACGCCATCGACGGTTATAGACCTGAAAAAAAACCTACGTGAGCTTATTAATATTACTTAGCGGTATAATGTTTATCTTAACTGGTCACTATAACACGTATCCGGACACATAGATACGTATAATGTTTATCTTAACCGGTTACTTAGCCGTATAATCTTTATCTTAATCGGTTATTATAACACGTATCCGGATACTTAGATACGTATAATGTTTATCTTAACCAGTCATTTAACTGGTAATTTTAACAAGTATCCAGACACATATTAATATTGCTAAGCCGTATAATGTTTATCTTACCCACTTTGAGCAGACCATATACACACCAAAATTACAAAACAACAACGAGCTATGTAATAAGCTTTGTGTTGGAATTTAAAGCAATCAACTTTAAAGTCAACCTTGAAGTATGTGAGATTATTATGGATTTGGGATATGCAACCTTCACCATCGGAATTAGAATCTGACGCCCACCTATGATTTCGATGCAAAGTAAATGGTCGCAGAATTCCTGATGTTGAAATCAGAACCGAAATCAACATTTGGAGATGTACCATGGTGAGAGAAAAAATTGAATCCATCTTTGTCTTGGGGTCAAATATATCTGAACCTATTATCTTCCTTTTTGAAACATTTCTTTTGTCCTTTATCTGGTGAAAATCCAAAAACATGCAAAAGGTGAAGAAGAAATTTCTGTAAAAAAAGAGGATGAGAGAATTAGAAGAAATGAGAGAGATAAAATATCACAAGATTTTATGGGAGAAAACTTAATTACAATTGTACAAAATCTTGATAATCTGGAGAGAATTTGATTAGTTTGTAAGAAAACTTCCAACAGAGTAAACAATGAGAATGGGAAAGATGAGAGATGAGATTGTCGTTTTAGAAATAAAGAGTGTATAGGTGTTTTGTGTAGAGATATAAATTTTTGTATACAAGTTAGGCTTTTTAGAAAATTTTGTATAATTAATAGGGGTAATATAGACAATAAGAAAAAACACATCAGCGAGAAATACTGAATTCCCTCTTTGCAAATTATTCAATTAGTGATGTATATCGACTGCAATTTCTCTTTTTTTCTTAGCTCGCCCTAAATTTTTTTTTTTTTATGTAAATTAGATAAAACTATTCTACTACGGAACTTACCTCATTCATGTAAATTATGTTATTACTTTTTACATTGAGCTAAATTACTCATATATTTTTTTTAATCATCTCTTGGTTTTAGCTCAATACATTTTTGTTTTTTCAATTATTTTTAATTGCCTAAAATAGTAACTACAAATAAAAGTAAAAAAACAAGCTTAGACCTGCTCAGACCTTTCAAAAGAACCACTAATACGTAGTAGCATTAGTGCTTTGTTACAGTCAAATTGTCTGAGTTTTCCATGTGAATTTATGGATTCTCTGAACTCGGACATGAGATTCGAAAATGAAAGCTCTTAAACTCTTTGATTAGTTGATAGGTGCCTTAGATTCTTCTCTGTATTTTAAATAAATTATTTATTAGAAATATTCTTTTACCATTGGTTAAGCAACTACGTGACAAAACTAATGCTTTTTAGCTTCGGGGAGTGGCAGACACGTGTCACACGGCACATTACCCATTTTGGGAATCATTCATATTAATCTGTTTTCGTACATAATAAAGTTAAGAAAATAAGTTATATTAATAACCAAACCCGTATCATGTGTGGCTGACTTCGCAAAGCAATGCGAGTAGAGGAGGAGAACACAAGAAGCAATGTAATGTGGAATATCGCATCATGCAGTGCTGCACATGAAAATTAGCTAATAAACTTTTCATTACTTTTCTATTTTAATTTTAATAATTAAATATAACCATGTTTATAAAGTTACATGTATACCTGCTGTGTTCGTCCTTGTCCAGATACAACGTATTGATCATTAAATATTCAGTAAAATATATTCCTATGTATGAAATTCTTAGAAGATTCATTTGGAGGTTTCTTAATTAAACTGAATTTTAAAATGTACATAAAATTATTTTCATCCAAAATAATATATTCTTATATTATTATCATCTATTTCAATCAAAATCAGGATATCCTAACGTTTTTACATTCTGATTGTGAATTTTTAATTTACACCTAATATATAGATCATCATATATCTATAAAATTAATTTATTGTGTAAGACTTCCTAATCCAAACTCTTAAAAAACTAACTTATAATCTAAGTTAGGTTTAAATATCCAATAAAATTTTACGTTGACAGCAAAAAGGTTCAAAACAAATCTAACGCCCAATTAACTATTTATAGAATAATATTTATGATGCAGCAAGTTTTTTTGTGAGCCCTTAGATTGCATTCTTCCTATTTAGGTAAATGTCTAGATTTGAGACCGATTCTGTACAATTAGCAGAAACAAGCATAAACAAGAAAGAGAATAAAACTGAACCATGTGCATGCAACTGACTTATGAGCATCGGCAACGTAGTCTCTCATCTTAATATTACAGCTATATAATATTAATTAGTATAATTTATTGTTTTATTAAAAATATTTTTTTATTAAAGTAACTAATAATCAAAGAAAGACAAGTAGAATCAATACCTCAACTTAGTACAAGAGTTTCTTTGAGACTTCTCTATCTCCCCCTTCTTCTTTCTTAAATTCTCTCATATTTTTCTATATTTTAATGTTAAGAAATTTTTTTGAGAGACTATTATAGCAAATGCTCTAACAAATAACTACCCAGACTTTTAGTAACAATAACTAATTTATATAAAAGTAATTTCTGATTTGGATAATCAAATCGTAAGAACATTATTAGCATATAATAAAGTAGAAGAAAAACTTCGAACATCACGCATAAGTTGTTTGTCATTATATTTAATTAGTGATATATATATATATATATATATCTGATTGAGAAATTATAAATTTTTTCCTATATCTTCAAAATTTCCATATTTATAGATTGACCATTCTTTTACAACAAGAACTTAGAACATGTCTAACAATGAGTTATCAACCATCATCTAAAAAAAATTTAATAGTATAAAAGAAGTTGAGGAGAAAGAGAGAACTTGTATCTCTAATATCACCTTTTAGAACCTCTGCAGAACTCCTATTGACTAAATGTCATTGTTCTGTTGGCTATGTTTTATGTTTTAATTAGAATTAAATTATTTTGTAAATATACAATAAAGTAATAATATTATGTTTTTAAAAACCTCACCAATGAGGTTGCTCTAATATATACACACGAAAGTTTCCTTATCAAGTTTCTTTCATAATTCTTCTGATCAATGGAGAAAATGAAAGATAATAAACTAAGAATTAGTTCTAAAAGACCATAAAAAAATAGCAGAATTCGAGGGGGGGGGGGGGATGTGGGAGGTGGGATGCTCTGATAAGCAACTAAAGTCTTGAGTTTTTTTTTCAAATCTAACTTTTTTTTTGTAAATTTTTAAATTAAATACGGTCACCTACCTTAAATAATTAATATTTCATTTCTTATACTACAATACATGTTCATAAACAACACTATATTTATTTTTCGATCCAAACAATATAAAAAATTTTGATCTCATCTTTTTAATAACTTTTTAGCAATTTTCTTTTAAATTATTTTGATAGATCAAATAATTGACAAAAAAATCAAATAATTTATGAAAACAATGAAAATAAGCATAACTTATTTTTCATTTTTAGCTACTACCAACATTTCAATCAATATCAAATCAATTAAATTAATAATTATTTTATTTATATATCATAAATAATTGTTATATAGTTTATTTAAGTAACATAGTAATTAAATAATAGCTATTTTAAAAGAAAAACATATATATACCTATAAACATTATACATTGAAAATAACTGCTTTGTACAATAAATATAGTAACAAAATTAATTATTAAAGTTAATAAAGTTAATTAAGCTATATAAAATAAATCTGCGCTGTGGCACATATAATGATATAATTGGTATTACAGAAGAATATAAATGATTCAATTAATTCAGAAGATCATAACGATTTAAGATGGATATTGGAGAGTATAACACAAAATTTTAAAGAATTGTCGGTTGACGAATTGTTACGGGCGTCGATCGATGCTAGTCGCTTCTTCTTGTGGATTGAACGTTTGAGTGGTACTGGGTCTGAGAAAAGTAATTATTGGTTCTTGTTGCTTCTGTTACTGCTGAGCATGCACCTGTAAAACAAGAAAGAAGAATTATCAGTACTGTAAAAATTAAAAAGAAACCTAGACTTAACCTAGACCAAATTTGACAAAGCTGTATTTCAGGGTGTTATACTTTCTAATACACTCTATCACATTACTCTTGAAGTACTTAGGGATCGAATCCACAGAGACCGATGGCACACAATAGATTTTGAGTTACTAATGGTTAAGCTAGGTGAAATACTTATATAGGAAATCTGGTTTAAATAAAAAGAAAATTGTTTGGATTTAAGTTAATGCAAATAAGGAAAATAGCTAGATTTAATATTTAGGCACGTGGATTATAATGGATATGGTGCAAGTAAATCTAATACACGAGGTATTAATCGCCTACAAATATGATTGTCGATCGATGGTGAAGCACCAATATCGATCAACGGTTATGACAAATTGATAATCCACTAGAATTGGTCGACCAAGTTCCACATGCATCTAACAACCCTAGCTCAATCAAAATATAAATCATGCAAAGAATTTACTGTCGTAGTTGTGTATGCCCTAAGTTCAGGATTTAATTAGCTACTCTTAATTACATGCATTAAGAGCTATTCTAATTAATGGATATTAGTTCTTCTAGCAATCCTATGTTTGGGCTAATCCATCAATACCACAAAGAACCTAAATCTAAGAAGATGAACTACTCATACATAATCAATCAAGCAAGAACAAATGTCTGAATAAAATGAATAGATAATAACTGGGGTTCCAATACAAATCTATGAAAGAAGTTTTGATCAGTTTCCCCAAACATAATAAGAAACTATGGAAAACAAAAGCGCGGTTCTTTGCCTAACAATGGCAGAAACCTTTATAAACTAGGTTAAAACTCGTCAGGGGTAATCTTGTAATTATGTATAGACTTGGAGCTTTAAGTCGGTTCTGATCAAAGTCTGGTTTGTGTGTGGCGACCATCGATCGTCGCCAGTATGTCTCTGTCAATCCATGTTGATATCTTATGTCGTCTCTGACTTAGCTGATTCTTGTCAGCTACTGGTTTCTTCATCCAAAATGCACCATATACTCCACATAACTCCAAAACATACCTCTGTATATACTCTAAAACATAGACTAGAACACATAATAGACACCAAACGGGATCCATAACATGGCGTAAAACTGGTAAATATTAAGGTATAGCTTGGTCGGATTTAAAGAATATTGACCATTAAAAAGGAAAGGTGAGATATTGTTTTTTTTTGAAATTTCAAATCAGATAAATGCAAATCTTCTTTCTTTTTTTTTTTAATAAAACTTGAAGAACAATCTAAATTAATGCAAGAATATTTTTTTGGAAAGTTTTCCAAAAATAAATATTGAACAAATCTAAATACGGCAAGAAAATATGGCAAGGATTATTTCGATATTAAGGCAAACAAGGATGGGGTCTTGGTTCCTCCTCTAAATTGAAAAGGCTTAAGCAAAAGGGCCGGACTCTGCTGGAAGTCTAAAGCATAAGCCAACACCATGCCTTGAATTATTGGACTCAAATGAATAAAAGGATTTAACAATTTGCTTATGCGTTTATTGAAATAAATAAATAAAAAAAAAACCGACACAAACCAAAAATAATAAACTGGTTAGAAATCATAACTGATTTTTTTTTCCTTTTCTGGACCAGTCAGATTACTCAATAGGACCAGATGGAATTGCAGCTGAACCGAGGTTACTTGTGGAAAAGGATTAGACTGGTTCGGTTCTGAGCGAGTGATCGGAATTGAATTGGACAGGCTTGATCTTGAACCTCTATTGTACCGGCTTGGTATTGAATCGTCAAGTGGACCATCTCTTCAGTCAGTAGCTAGTTCTTCTTGGCTTCTCCACCTTGATCTACGATGTCTTGGACAGCTTTTAGTGAAACCTTCTTTTATGATCTTGACTCCGTTTTGGGTGGTCGGCCGCACCTAACTATGGAAACCACTATTTGGATGACCTCAACAAAACACCAAGTCCCAAGAGATTGCCAATAGAACCATCACTTGGTTATATATTTATTTTTTGAAATTTATAAACATGCTCTACGATGTGCATGCAAGTGGATGTCACAAACTTTATAAAACCAACACAAGAGAAGCATGGATTTGCTTTGCACTCAGTCATCAAACAATGAACCGTTACATGCGCTAAAATCGAAAACAATTCTTGCATGCTTACACAAATTCCAACCGTACAAGAAGCTTCACAGATCTACACTTGACACCATCCTCGTTATGCAGAGGAACGGCACGTATTCCTTGCCTCAGTTCCGAAACTGGCAAGCAAGTTTGACCTCCAAAATCGTCTTTCTCCGACATGTCATAGTCAAGTACCTCTATACGCAGAAGAGCAAGCTCTGGAACAGTTAACGGAAACTCAAAAACCTCTTCCCAAACTGGTAGCCAATCATCCTCTAAGGTTTTCGTCTTCTTCATTACAGTGTCCGCGGTAACTCCAGCGATTCCGACCTGACAAAAAAAGATTCCGAAACTTTGAATCAGTTTGGCCTCATCAAACCTAAAACTTCAAGGTTCAGAGTTTCATACCCTTGCATAGAAATCAGGTGGGGAGTATCGATCGAAGTGTGTGCGGGAGAAATCATCGTACCAACCTTCTCCCATGTATATAGTTACCTAAAAAAGATGTATAAAGAAATGAAAAACATTATAACTTCATGAAGTTTTTTCCCAAAACAGAGGATACAGAATAGATATGTCACTGACCCTTAGTGTAGTTTTTACAGGTAATGAAGCTTGAGGGTCAAATATAGCGTTGTTGTTTAGCAGAATATCGGGTTTCTTGACGTAGCCACATCCTCCGTTGCCTCTAAACATTCCTTGCATTATCCACAATGATTTTCCTTGTCCCTGTACCAAGGAAAATGTCATATCAAGAATCCTAAAATTTTCTTGAAACTATGATTGATCTATTGTAACACAAATAAGAAGAAACCTGCATATTGAAAGCCACCATTTGAGCACCATGGCTCCAGCCAACCAACGGGTCGTAGTTTGATGACATAATTCTAGTTCCTTTTGGATAAATCCGCAGTATATTTCGCTGAGTAAACCTACATTTTACTCCATGATCAATAGGATTTTTATTTTGATTTTAATATGAGAAAAAGAAAGTATGAGAATACCTCACAATCTGTGTACCATATTTTTCTGATGCATCTTCAAGTTGTTCTTCACTCAAGCTAAGCCGTCTTACTTTATCAGGATCCACTTTCAAACATTCAGTCATTCCGCCTTTGGGTTTCCCAGCTTGGATTGCAATCAGATTCTTGTATTCCGATGGTGCACCCTTCATAACCTTATCATCCTCCTCCTCGTCATCTTCATCCTCATCTCCATCTGAAACATTCTGCAACATGAAATAAAAAGAACACAACTTAAACGTATGAAAAAAAACACCAACATGATGATGTGTTACTACACAAACCTTGTATCCACTAGAAGTGGTACCGACATGCTCTCGTTTTGATTCCTTATACTCTTTGGGAGGTTTGGTTGAAATGAGAATACGTTTTTTCAAAAACTCTGGCGATGGGAGTTCTTTTAAGCATTCTCCAGGAGGAGGAGCAAACAACATGTCTCCAAATGTTTCAGTTAGCATCTATAGAATAAATTACAAAACAAAGATTAAAGAAAATAAGAACCATCTAATTGTTTATCACAGAGAAACGCAAAAGAAGCGATCAGACCTCAGCAACTTTAGCCTGGAGTTGTGGAGTAAGATGATCTTCAAGAGTTACAACAACGGGATAATCAGATACATCAAAGGCGTGCGCTTTAATAGCTCTTAGACATTTGATCAGCTCCACAGGTGACGTTAGAGTCCTTTATGATATTTTGATTTAATACAGAGAAGAAAACATTAAGCATTTTAATTCATTTGGATGATGATATATACCTTCCATGAACAACATCGATACCGTCTTCATCAGAGTTTGGCCAAAGATCCAATTCAATGACCTTGACACCTTTTTGCAATGCTTCTATTATAGGTACTTCACTGCAGTCACTACTCAGCTGATTACCCGTTAAATACGAATTATGCCCTGTGAATATGAAATAATGCGACAACGGATCATCCATGTCTTGATGCACCTTCAAAACCAACCAACAAAAAAAATAAATACAAATTTAACTACCAATAATCTCTGTAAGAAAAAGTTAAAAGAGTAAGAGGGAGTAGTGACCTGATGAGAAGAAAGAGGAGAGTTGTCAACACCGAAAAGGTATTTAAAGAAAGAATCAAGGTGAAGAGAATTGCGATGAAGAAGAGATGACGATGAGGCATTGACGATCGCTTGAGCTTCCTCTCTTGTCGCTTGATCTTGTTTCTGAACATCTATAAGAAACCTAAGGAGATGATCGACGTTCATGACACCCTTCTCGGAGTAATTCTCGAAAAGGATCTTGACCTCAGGTGGTGCCACCGAAGCTGCGTGGTGATATTTCCGACGGAAGAAGCCGAATTTGTACGTTTGGTTAGACATTGTAATAACGAAGGATCCCTCACTGCAAGGATTGGATAAGAAGAAGAAGAAGATGATGGACGAAACGATCTCTGGTTTGTGTTTTCGTTGGTGTTTTGATCGTAAATTTGACTTTCCACAAAAAATGGTTCAAAAAATAATTCGCAAAAGTAATAATTAGAAAAGTTATTTATCTTGCTGTAACCAGCGTGGAAGATGGAATCGTAGACGAAGCCTATTATTCTAAAATTGTGCTAATGAATTAAAAAAAAAAAAAAAGGAAGAAGAAAACGTTGAGCTTAAAGTGGCACCAAAATAATAATAAAAATTGTAGGGAGACGTAAGAATAATGCAATGGCTCAAGATCTGCTACTAAACCAGGTTGAATGAAATAAGGTACAAGTTCATGTTCCTCCGTAGGTGGTTTGAAGTTAGATCTTTAGTCAGAGATCAGTTTATGCCTAATTTGTTTAAGCTAAGCCTAACTTCTTTCTCTGTTTACATTTAGTTTTACATTCTTCTAATTAATACATATACTTTTTGATGGATCTCAAAATCCACTTCCAAAATAGGGTTTATAAATTACGATGACGTATATAAAAGGAATCTAAGAAAAACGTATGGATTGACGATTGCGAATGAACATGTGTATTTGATTTATAGTGTGATTAAAATACATCTATAGAGTACAAAGGATAGCTAAGAACTAGAAAATGCAAATGTATTGAGACTATCAGTTTGGTATTGAAAAAATCAATCTCCTTCTTCTTGGTTTCTCTAGGTCTTGAAAGGTGTAACTTAACGACGTGATCACCAATATGTATCATACAGTATGTTTTAGTGGTTATCTTTAATATCTTGATTTCTTTTACGTTTTTGTTTCACTACGTCAACTCGACATTAATCATCCTTTCAGTTCGGGGTGGGCAGTTATCTTCTTTTGGGCTTCAGTGGCACTGGATCGTATTTTTGGAACATGTCTAGAATGGGGTGAAACCCGCCTCCTACAATAGATCCCCGAAAGTCCGATGTGTTTTGGTTTGTCTGACAGGTCGGTATTGATTCTTACTTGGATCGTGTATTTGAGACCGGTGGTCTATGATCTCAAAACCCAATTTGACGAATTAATTGCAAGATTTGATTGATGTAAATCAAATGATTTAATTTTTCTTTTTGGGAAAGTGAATCATTTGTGATGTGGCAATCATTTTTTTTTTTTGTCATTCACAATTTTTAGAATATAATTTTTTTATATTCATTCGTTATCTTTTACCTACTTTTGTCAGAAAAACTGAAAGTTATGCTATTCGTTCTATGTATCCTTTGTTTCTTTTTGGTGTAATACTTTCCTCGTTGTGTTTCGTCGAAATCTCGATTTGATTCTCCTTTATCTTATGTTTTTTGAGTGTTGTAGCTATTATTTTTGTTTTTCTCTTTTCAATAGTGTGTTGATTGTTAGAATCATTACTTCGATCATCATTCTCATAAATTTTTGTTGTCATATGGTTCTAGTGTCTCGTCTTACTTCATCGAGGTGCGTCCAACCATTGTCATTCCTAAACTTTCTCAGTGAGTGGCCTACTCTTCCAGGAAGAGAAAGGAGAGGGCTAATGCTGTTCGGGATTATGTGGCAGCTCTAGAGGTTATCCCTGGAACAGTTGGTGGTAATGATGTTCCTCCCTGTTGTAGGCACGGGCGGGGTGGATCCGTTCATGACGATAGAGGTTCCTGATCCAAACACGAGATGGAATGGGCGAATGGTCGGTGATGATCTTGAATTTGATGCAACCTGAAATTTTTTTTAAAAAATTTTTATGGGACTTTACGATGAAATACATAAACAAAGTATGATAAAACAAGTAATGATAAACAATAGATGAATGAGGGAGATTATGATAGAATGATGATCGAATGATGAGTGAATGATATGCGATAATGAAATAATGAAATAAGTCTTAAGAGAAAAGTAAATTGATGGAAGGTGGGATCCTTGTTACTGCACCTTAACGTCAATATTCCTCAGATTCAACATAATGGAATCTAGACTATCAAGATGATCCTGAAGTTGTGTACCTTCTTTTGCATTTTCATACTGAAAAAAACTATATTTTAGAAGTAGTATCTTAGTTAAAGACTTCATCATATACATGCTCTTTAACTTTGACCACAAACCAGCTGCAGTATCAACACCAGAAACCTCGATGATGATCTCATCTGCCAGATTAAAAAAAAAAATCGTTGAATACACCTTCACTTCAATAACCTCCGTCTATGTTGTAACATGTTCAACCTTCTTCCTTGACAATGGTGCCTAAAGTCCTTGTTGCTTCAGAAACGCTTTCATCTGATTGTCATAAACTTAAACTAATCCTTCCAGTAAACTTGTCAATGTCCATGCTATCCCAGACATCTTCTCACCATATTCAATCCGAAGCTCCGATACCAGTAAGTTCTGACGAATGTGAGAAGAAAGATTAACAGAATAGATAAAACAATAAAGAAAGATACAAGTTTAACGTGATTCACCCATAGGACTATATCCACGAGAAAAGAGAGTAATTTATTAATGGAGGCGAGTTTTCAAAGATTATAATTCGTGCTACAAAATAGGAAAGGTTTCCAAAGGTATATAAGAAAGTGTTTGATATAAAAATTCCATATTTCTTGGATTTAGCAAGGATCGTTCTATCCAAGTTGCTAGGATCGATTGATCCCTGCCAAGTATTGCTCGATCTGTGACTACTTGATCGACCGATACACGACAGCTCACAGATTCAAAGCATATTCAACAAAAACAAAGCTCAAATGGACTGCATCTTAAGCAAACTAAGTTCATAACGTATCTACTGTTAAGGCTCCAATGGCTGATGATATGTCGATGCCCACCTCTGAGGATTTAACTTTGTTATCCAGCGAGGTTCTACCTAATGCTAGAGGGTATCATGTCATGGTAGGTAGCTTATAATATCTTCAATTAACTCGTCATGACATTTCTTGTGCGGTTAACCGGTTATCTTCTGTTATTCACACAGACTAACAAAAGTGCATTGGAAAGCGGTGCAAAAAAGAACGATAAAGGAATCTTTTTCTCTTCACCTTCACCATTCAAGATACATTACTATTCAGATACTCATTAGGTAGGGGATCGATATAATTACTTATGCACATGCACCTACATTGTATACCTTGGGAAGCAACTGGTGTCGTGGTCTGCTAAAAACATAGTGGTGTTGCTAGGTCTTTGACAGAGGCCGAGTATCAGTAGGACCCTAACAAAAGCTGCATTGGAGGTCAAATGGTTTAACTCACTTATGTTCGAGTTTGGGATTCCCTATATCAAAACACATGCAATAACATAGAAGCAACATATCTCTCAACAAATCCGGTTTTTCGTTCAAGAGTAAACATTTAGTGTTGGACTATCAGTTTGTTAGTGAACAAGCTCAAGCCATATACACATCGTTTCTCTCACATTAGCTCAGCTGACCAGTTAGCTGACGCCTTAACGAAACCACTTCCTCGTTCTTGGTTTAGTGATCTTACAATCAAAACTGGACTTCGTAAACATCGTCCATCATGAAAAGACATATTAGCATCTATAAATTTGTTTATATCTTGTCAAGATCAAGTCATAGAAATATCTATGCTTATCTTATTCACGAATGATTCATGCATAAATATGTTAGTCATGTTAATAATATAATCATCAGTTCATAAACCTTCTACAATCAGTCTATTCAGATGGTATGTAAATAGACGTTTGAAAGTTTTGTTTCCAGGTAGCAATATAACATCTGGGAGAAAGTTTGAAGTCTTGTAAAACTATTACGCCAAGGGATGCAGGAAGGTTTTTCATGGGTTGGCAGTTTAACTACATTTTCAGCAAGTTGCTTTCAAAGGATCTCCATAAGAAATAAGCTTTCTAGTCAAGTGTGGGTGTTAGTTTCAGCCTTAAGATTTATTACGTTTTGAGTTTTGGATCCCTTGTGCGATTTAATTTATTTTTCTTTACACCTTTAAACAAGTTCAGATATAAGCGTCAAGACAACTAAATGAGCCAGCACAGCTCAGAAGTGATATCAAAACTGGGGCAACAAGGAATCAATGGTTGCTCCCAGAACTCAGGTGAAGTAATTGCAAAAATCCTAAGAAACCATCAAAGATATGGGATTCATAATGCACAATAAAAAAAAAAAAAAAAATATATATATATATATATATATATATATATATATATATATATATATAAATAGTGAAGATTCATCCAGCAAAGTCCTTCCTCAGATAACAGTTTCCAGTAAACAAAAAAACAAGAGTTCAACAGAAATACTTCTGAGAGCAGGAGGGAAATTTAACTTAGTGAGTCAAATTTGCAATTTTCAGCACAAGAGGGAGCTAAACGGGGATTCAGACACCAAAACGAAGCTCAAGTCTCTTACTAAATAACCAGAATTCAAACATTCTGACAGAGTGACTGAGACATAAACTCATAGTAACAAGGGCTGCAATGACTCCACAAAGACAGTATAATTGCAAGTAATATACTTCTTAACAGATCAGAATAAGATCTCACCACACGCTATCAAACTGCAGTTCCGACATAAGACAAGCTCAGGTCTAACAAAGCGACCCGATTTCAAACACTAAGAGTAACAAGAACTACAATGTCCGCAAAAAGGGACTATTAAAAATTGCAAGACAGATAATATAAAGACCAAATAAGGTACCACAAGAATTTTTCAACACAGAAACAGCATAACGGGATTCAGACAAGAGTACAACTCAAGTCGAAGTCTAGCCCAATTTGAAACATTTTGCGATATGTTTATAAAAAAAACCGTAAAGGTCTACATTATTGCTCAGAGATAATGATCACTTCTTAGCAGTTCCTTTGCCTCCTGCTCCTCCACCAGAACCAGAACCAGCAGCAGCTTGTGCAGCCTTCTTGGCTGCTTTCTCTTGCAATGCTTTTCCATCTCTGAAGTCATCAATATCATCAGAATCCAATAGCATTTCAATCAAAACCAGATTCCTTTTTCTTTTTTTTTTACCTTTCACGGCGTTGCTCCGGCGTCAATCCGTCGTCAGCATTCTTTCCTTTTCCTCCAGCACGAGCCGCGGCTCTTTCACGGTCACGCTCTCTCTGACTTCCACGTGCGGTTTCACCATCATATCGAATCAAAGAAAAGCAACAAGCAACAAGCTTTGTTCTCGATTTTTCTGGTTTATCAAATCAGTATATTTTGATACCTAAGCAACAACCTATTAGATCTAATCAAATTGATTGATTCCAGAGGCAACATCAAATACAATTTTAAAAACCCTAAATTATAAAAACTGATCGAAACTCAGAATCTAAACGCGAAAACTAACGGAGATAACAATCGATCTGAAGGAAGAGAATCAAAGGATATGAGTCATGGTGAATTGAAGATGAGTCCGCGTGAGAACGAAGCGATCCGGTCAATGCAGAAGAAACGCAGCGAAGAGGCACAAAAGGATTTGGATTTTGTAACGACTAACGAGGGGATTCTCTTTTAAGTCAAAGTCGACTTCGTCGTGAGCCTCTCCTTTTCTATATTCTCTATATTTCAACTTTTTCTCTTTTTGTTATTGAAACTAGGGGTTGGGTAAATATCGGATCAGGCTCCGAAGACCCAATTAAAATGAGTCCTAAAATCGACCCTTATTCCTAGGGATAAGCATAATTTATTTTTAATAATTTATTTTATCTTTAATTTTCATTTTACAATTACTAGAGATTTTGTCCGGGCTAAGTTCGGGTAATTTATACAGATAGCCTTACATTCTAATTTATATATTATATCGATGTTATCCATATGGAAAATGAATTAAGATTTTTGTAAACCTTAGCTTTTATTAAGTAAATTTTTAATTCATTATATTTAGATTAATAGGTTAATGCATATTTTAATATTTTAATATTTGTGTTCGTTTAAATTTTTGTTTAACATTAGCTTTACGTTTTATTTTATGTTCTTGCAACTGTTATTTTGTTGTTTTTTTATTTTTGTAACATATATTTCTATTGGAACTGTTTCTGAGATTAGATTCACTTTGTCCTCATTATGGTTAACTATATTTCCTAATATGATTATTGAAATAATTTTAATATTTGGGTATGTCAGTCGTACATCCCATCTTTGGTGTTGTTTTAGATTAACAGGATCTCCGAGCTCAAATCCTTCCCCTCAAAGGAAGCGGTAAAAAATTCAACCAGAATTTTATTAACATTACAAAGACATTAGACAGAGAGCATGTTCTTTTGAATATTATATACACATAAATATTGATTAGGCGCAATGGTTGAGTAAGAGTAGATAGGGAAATATAGACAGTATGAGATATCGATAAACCTGGTCCATCGCCAGTTAGTTCCGAGTCAGCACCATTGTAGGGTTGATGTGTGAGGCCATAAACACACAGAGTTGGTTTGAGGATTTATCTGGTTATATATTTGTAATCTACTAATCTCAGAGGGCCGTCAAGAATGACCTTATTGTCGGACGTTATAGTCCTTGAAGTTACTGTTTGTTTTTAAATTAATGTATCGGCTTATGTGAGTTATTTGTTTTTAATTTCTATTGGGGTTTGTAAATTATTTGGAGGGGCTTTGGCGGATGCGAATAGGATGATGAGTAGTGCTTCTTAATGAAATGATTGTTGTCAAGTTTAGCTTGCGAGTCACTCAAATATAGAGTTTTGAAATTTAACTATCTGAACTATCTGACAGATTTGTCTTCTAATCATGTGGTTCCTTTTTTGGTCCGTATTGACCTTTGAGGATGTACATAATATTTAATTCTTTCCATCCATCTAAGATACTCAACTTTACTTTTGTTCTTCATATAATGATGCAAGAAAACAGCAAGTTCGTCGCTTATAACTCTCTCCTCTAAAAACTGATAGAGAGCGTCTTGAAGCTCATCATCCAACTCCCTGTAATAACCAAAGACAAAACACACAATAACATCATCTTCTGCATAGTATTCCAATATCTCAAATTCTTTTTAATGTTCAAGATAAAGAATCAAGTTGTCAGTGTACTCAAACTCTGGTCCATCGTAGAAAGAAGGTGAACTGTTAACCCCTTTACGAACACAGAGCTTGGATATCTCAATTTTATTAGGCCAAGCAGAACACATAATCTCCAAATCTTCACCAACACCACTCTTGGAGATGTTGACAACGAAAATGATGTGAAGAACAAACTCAGGTTCAATGCTGGTGGACTTTGAACTCGGAACTGATCAATTAAATATTGTTGCCTCCACTTTACTGTTTTCTTTATCCCCAAACTTCCTCCTCAAGCTAATCCACTGCTCTCCAGGACGTTCCTCCACAGTAAAGGGACCGTAACTTCTAGGGGACTGCAAAAACATAACCAATCAAAGTGATCAATCCCCAAAACATAGAGGGCACATGAAAAGCTAAAGTATCTACCTTTCTGCAATTGACATGTGAATAATCAAAGTATGTAGCTTTTATTGGCATTACCTAAAGAAGATGGAGTGATTGACTTGGAAAAAAAATTAGTCATAAAAATTGTGAAACGTTTGTAACATGGCAAAAATAAGAATCAAAATAAAAGTTGTGTAATTAACCAACACCATCGAAGATATCACCTCGGGAGATAACTGCTTCTCTTCGTTCTTGTATGAGACGACGATTATTGGTTTGTCTCCAGGACTGGGGACAACCATGAACGGCCAGTTTCTCATATCGCTCTGAATAGAAGAATCGGTGAATCTTCTCCGGATGAGACGCTTGGAGTCGAAGACGGTGTTCTGAGGGTTTAAAGCTACTTGATTCTTGGCCGCGTTGCTGATTAAGCGTTTGGTGTCGGTGAATGAGACATAGGAAGGAGTCGTGTGGTTTCCTTGGTTGTTGGGGATGGACTCGACGCGGTCGTTGATCCAGACTCTGACGCAACTATATGTAGTGCCGAGATCGATGCCGATAGCCTTCTCATATTTTTTTTGCCATTGTTGATGATTGCAAAGGTAAGATTTATCGATTTATTTGAACTGTTGCTTTCTTTGAACAGTTCGCCTCTTGCTATTCAATGTTTTTGCATCTTGAGAGGCGCTTAGATCCAAAATACACAGAGATTAAGAGAGTTAATTGGATAGCATATTAGGGTTTCAGTCGAATGGGTTTTGCTGGGCCGATAAATTAATTGTGACGGATCAGTGTAAAATAGAAGCCCAAAAAAGCTAAATCCAATGTGTTACGAAAATTTTTGTGTGATGTGGCAAAAAAGAATGTCCATATTGGACGATTTTTTAATCATACGTGGACAAGCTACCTGATCAATATATCTGGCTTTCATTATTGTTAGATTTTTCACTTGACAATAAAAGTGTAAAAAAAAAAAAAATTGTTTGTGTTTTTGTTACACAGATTTTAAGAATCTTATGAGTATAGATGATATTGTAAAGTTGAATGCCATGAGTAAAACTAGAGAGAATTTATGTCTCAATAACAAGAGAGTTTAATAGAGTTACAAAGTCAATAAAAACTAAATTTTCTGAATAAAAAAAGATTGTGCATGCATGAAATTTAAAAGTCTATATACCAATAACAAATGATTATAATAAAATTTTAAGAATCCATAAACCAATAACAATGGAATCTCTAAATTTTATAATTTGTTCAAAATTTATCTACCAATAACAATCTATGTAACAAAAACACAAAAAAAAAAATTACATAAGTGAAAAATAGTTGTAAAAGAAAATCAAAGATTAAATAAATTATTAAAAACAACAATCTGTTTTCAAAAAAAAAAAATTCATGAAATATAACTCTATAGGTTGATCTGAAAAAACTTTATAACAAAAATTAAACAAGACAAATCCAAAATATCAAAATGTTGAAAAACCCAAAATTTTATTTTAATATCAAATAGTTATATTTCATGAAAGATTTTTTTTTTTAAATAATAGAAAGATAAGTTGGGAAAGAAAAGTATATATGGAAATCTATGATAATCAATTATAATTTATACAATACATTGGGTAACAGTTCATCAAACCACTTAGCTTTTAAAAATCTATTAACTATTAAAATTTTAAGACTCCACACAAATTCTATTTCCAATAAACCCCCCTATTTGTTTTGGCCTTGATGTAAGTGTATGAGATTTATATTCTTTTATTTTATTTTTAGTTGTATTTTTAATTCATTTAGAAGTAAAATTTATAAAGTAATGTTTTTTTTATGTTAAATGGTTAAATATTTTAAATCTTAATATTATTAATATATTTAGTTAATCTAATTAAAGAAATCTTTCAGTTTTATGGTTTGATTCATTTAAAACCGAATCAAACCAAATCAAACTATTTGGGTTGATAAAATCTTTACTTAAATGATTTAGACAAATACTTTAGTTTGATTTGGGTTGGATTGGGTTCGGTCGGGTCGGATTGGTTAGGTTCAGACTGATTTTGTTGCCCACCCCTACTAATTAAGGTGTATCAAACTATCAGACACACATAAATACTCGAATGGGTCTTGACTAATATATTTAATGAACGAAATCTAACTGAGAATCGAAACGTATCCAAAACACATTTGACACTGGAATATATAAAAATTTGTTAAAATATTTTATAATAATTTAATATCTAAATAATTATAAATATATTAGTTATTTTAGATATTTTTGAGTATACTCGGGATAATTTAGATAGACATACTTGAACATAATTATATTTATGGATTCTGCACCATATATACATGACGCTTGGCGACTATACCCCTATAGATATATTCCCTCTTAGGAATGATGCTAGGCACTAGTCAGGCGGTCAGTTTGAACCTAGTGACTTAAGAAAACTCAGGGATTATTTGTATATATGGACAAATAATATATTTTCCGAGAAAACCTGATAATACGTGTCGGCTGAGTTGGTAAATAAATGATTAATGTTTGGTGGGATCCGAGTTCGAAGCACAAATGTCATTTTTGTCCTTATGTTTCTTGTCAAACCGTAATTTTGTAATCATCTTCTTCCTTTAGATTTAGCATTTTGCTGAGCGTAATATCAACGGTAGCCATTTTTATCACTAACTTTACTCATTTTCATCATTTTCTTCTTCTTTTATCTATTAGTTTATAACAAAAATGATAAATCCATCAAATAACCCCAAAGTAACATTAAAATGAACTGATATTTTTTTTCATAGATCCGTGTTCTGTCCTGAACAGACCAAATTCGGGACGGTAAAAGGCTGCCAAACGCTTTAACGTCATGGAATCGACTGCGTTAAGCGCCTTTTCGAACATGGAATATACTACATAATTTAAAAAATCTATCTGACACAATGTCTTAGCATATATGAAAACACGCCACCAGTGTAATAATGACATTTTTAGTGTATCTACATTGAAGATATTTGTCTGTTCACATCAGAAAAGTCAGCGACTATCATAGAATATATTTTAGAAAGCCAACAGAAGATGACAATCAATTTAATGAGAAGTTGGATGTTATGTACATTTAGTTGCATGAGAAATCGAGTCTCTAAGCATCCATGTGAAAAGGTTGATGACTCAGATAGAGCAGACTGTTTGAAGTTATATCACTTCAAGAAAACATGTGAATTCATACGGCCAATCTCGTTGAAGAACAGTAATCCGACAAAAATGGCTGTCAGATGGTTTCGTCGGAAACAAAAAAATCGTCCAAATCTATCAAAATTCCAAAGAAAGTCCGATGAATTCTGACGGTCACATTTCTGACGGATAAACGACAATAGGAGTTGTCAGGACGATAACGTTGGTAATTTCTCAGAAACAATTCCGAGCAAACTGAGTCATCCGAAATGTCGATGTTTGTATTTTCCAACGAAGTAACTTAGTCAGCAATTTCCGACCAAACAATTTTGTCTAAAAAATTCCAACGAAAATGTTTAGTCATAAATTTTCAACAAATATGTTTGGTCGGAAATTTCTGACAAAAATATTTGGTCAAAAACATATCTGACAGAATCATGTTCGTTGAAATCTATATTTATAATTATCAGTTTCAAAATATTTATATATATATTTTTTTTTATATTTATATTTTAATTAAACAAGTTGACTATGAATTGAAATTGAAAACAAGTATTATAGAAATTAAGTTTTACGTAATGAAAATGACATTTAAAAGTTTTTAATTAAAAAAGAATCCAAAATTCTGAAGGAAACAAACGCTTCATCTTGTCCATTTTTCTCTGGTTAATCCTTGTAGTCTTTTTCTTGTTCTGCCATTTAAGCACTCTGTTGCTGCATTTGAGCAAGAATTGTAGCGTTCTGCATCTCCCACGCTACAATTCGGTTATCCTTGTTCTGCAGTTGCTCTATAATCATGGGATCAACATACATGGCTTGTGAAGAAGAATGCCAATAAGAGGCACGATGAACCAACCCAACTCAACCAACGACCTTTCTTCTTTGTAGTTTCCTTTAAAAAGAGAAATAAAATATTATAAAACTAAAATAGTAATGAAATGAAAAATCTAAAAAACTACATTTTCCACCATTTGGTTTATTCGAACTTGGACAAGTTGGTGGAAGCTGCCGAGGAATCATCATCAAGGATAGGCTGAGAAGCTAAAAATGCTTATTTTTGGGTTTCCACCAACTCTATGACCTCTCTCATAACGAGGTACTGAATTTTGTCCGTCTCCTTCATGACTTTGAGAAAATCAACGGAATTACCGTGATTTGTTTCAACCTAAAAGAAAAAAATTAATCAGTAAATATATAAAAAAATATTTTATAAACAAATATATAGAACTTACAAGGTTATCCGCCTTAGAGGACATACTGTAAGCGCCGAGGTTGTGGACAAAAATATTTCCCGCCATGTTCTCTCTTGCGGTTAGCTGAGTTTTTGAGTGATTTATCTATAGTCACATGTTGCACCCAATGTACATGTAACTCTTGCTAAACCGTCAAGATAATAAATCGTGTTCTCTTGCCCCTGAGACATCGCTGCTTCCACTCATTGATCTGCTTTGTATAAGACTCCATGGCCTTTTCATGGAATGCATCTGAACCTTAACAAGCATTTCATAATTCATTTTACCTCCATAGTGAAGCTCTTTGATGAAAAATATTTTCTACAGACAGTAGTGTGCTCCTTTGCGCATTTTTTTTTCTTGTTCTGGTAGAAGAAGTACCAAAAGTGCATTGGCTCAGCCTTTTGATACTTATGATTAGCAAGCCCACAAAGTCAGACTAGAGACTTAAAACAACCGCTCTTGGGAGGCATTCTCATATGTATCCTTTGTATATATTTTTATCTATCTTTTTCTTACTTTAGTGTGTTTGAATAAGTTTGGGGTCAAGTTTGGGGCAATCTCAATATTCCCAAAGGTCATATTCAACCAACTCTCTTTTTGAAGCAGATAGTTCACGAGATAATTGAGTAAGTTCAGATAGATGTCACAATTTGAACCAAAGGCCTTTTTAGTGATTAGTCTGCTAGTTTCTTTGATCTTAGTCGGTGTTAATTATTCCTCTTTTTTTTTTCTTTTTTTTTTCTCAAGTAAATTTTAAGGTCACAACAAGCGCTCGCTCCTCATTCCTTTCTCTCATCAAGCCAATTCCAAGCATGTGCATATCTATATTTGTAAATACTTAGTTCTTTCATTTTTTATTTCTCTTTTGATCTCTCTTTCAAGTTTATTCTCACACAAGGGACTGTGTGAAGTAAGTTTGAGGGAGAGTCTAATATCTCACATTGTGTTTTGTTTACTAGTCATGAGTCTCATGCATTGCATTGTACATACTTATTTGCATAGAAAAACCTAAAATTTTTTGAAAACACCAAAACAAGCATTTAGTTTCATATCTTGTTCCATTTCCATCTTTACGATTGAGTCGGGAAGAATTTTGGTTGCATTCATATGCCTAGGTAACTGTGATTTAATTGCCTTGAAAAGAAAACATGTCTAAAAATCAACATGATACCCTAGCTAAGCATATCAAGTAGCTTAAACATCTTTTAAAAAGTTGTATGCTTCGAGCCTTGAAAACTCTACTTGAAACTTATTGTTTTCTTAATATTGAAATGTTCTTGAAACCAACTCGAAAATGAACTAGGACTTAATGAACTTAATTTCTCTTGCATATGGGCACTTGCATACTTAGTCATGGATCTCATACACATTTGGGTTATCTTCTTCCATCATTATCCTCTTGTTAACCCAAATTACACTCCCATACCATTAACACTTGCCATTCTTTGAGACCATCATTGATTTGCTTGAGTGGGGCCTATTATTGATAGCTTGTCATGTGCAAAATCTTGAGAGTATTGGGAGCGTCAATGGTTTGTTCTCATCATTTTCTAGCATTGAGAACTCATTTGAGCTAGTATTTAGGAAGGTGGTTGAGTTTGTTTGCCTTAAAGTTTAAATTTTTTTGCTTCACTGCTTGTCTCACTTTGTGAAAATTCACTTCTATGTCTTTAGTCCTCTCATGGAACACACTGTTGGATGCTATGCGTTGGATGCTATGTGAATGGCAGCCTGGTTTGTCGTAGTGCATGGTAATAGGAGTTGTAGTGTTTATACCCAAGTCTCTTAGAAAATTCCTTATTCAAATGAGATCACTAGTAAGTTTCATTATTGTTTTATACTCTGCCTCAGCACTTAAGCATGATATTATCTTCTCCTTCTTTCTTTTCCAAGTGACTAAGTTGACTCTAAAAGTGAAATACCCAATAGTTGATCTCCTATCAACTCTATCTCCTGTCCAATATGCATCACTATATCTAGTGATCTCAGTGCTTCCATTGCATCTCATCCAAACTCCTTGACCTGGTGCTTCTCTTAGGTATCTCAATATCCATTCCACCATATTCCAGTGATGAATCTTAAATTTTTGCATGTGCTGACTGATTTGGTTGACTGCCAAACACATCTGGTCTGGTTATGGTGAGGTAGATGAGTTTTCCAACCATTCTCATGTAGTGTTTGGCATCTCCAAAGGGTTTGTCTTCAAACTCCCCCTCACGCAACACTTTATAGTCATCTTCAAGTGGAGTCTTTGCTATTATTGCTCCAAGATCACATGCCTCATTCAACAAATCAAGAGTGTACTTCCGTTGGGATAAAAATAGTTCTTCTTTAGATCAGCACATCTCAATTCCTATGAAGTACTTTCACTCCCCCAAGTATTTGATATCAAAAGATGTCTTAAGGAAAGTTTTAATCAAGATGATACCTTCCCTGTCACTGCCAGTGATGATAATATCATCCACATACACCAGAATAACCACAATTCATTACTGAATGGTTAGAGTGAATTCAGAGTGATCAGCTTCAGACTTTACAAAACCTATTCCATTGAGATTTGTATCCAGCTTGTGATACCAGGTTCTTAGTGATCGTTTCAAGCCATATATTTCTTTCTTCCATCTCACTACATTCCCGGATTTAACAAGGTGTTCTAGAACAGGAGGTGGTCGCATGTACACTTCATCTTCAATTTATTCTTCACATCCATATGCCATAAATCCCATTCTAAGTTGACTGCCACTGAGAGAATAATCTTGATGGTGTGAAGCTTGGCTACTGGTGCACATGTATCAAGATAATCTTCCCGTAGACCTGAGTGTTTTCCCTTGCAACCAGCCTTGTCTTCTTATTTTCTGGTTTTCCATTAGCTAGATAGTTGATGGTGAAGAGAAAGCGACTTGTCACAGCTTTCTTACCTTTGGGAAGCTCAGTTTCATACCAGGTTTCATTCTTGATCATAGCATTGATCTCATCTCCAACTGAGTCTCTCCACTTTTCAAGCTCCATTACTTCTTCATATGATCTAGGAATATATTCATGATCCAATTCCCCTATGAAGACTAGATGTTCCTTTGGATATTGAGCAAGAGAACGCACTGCATTTATTGGATGAGCCACTGTTTCATCATTGAAATATACTCTTGGTTTCTTGACCCTTGTACTTCTTCTAAGTGGCTGATCCTGATGGACTTCTTCTTCAGGCTCAGGTTGAGAGACTGAATCTTGTTACCTTTCATCCTGATCATGAGCTCTTGTATCATGAGTTTGTGTGCCAGTATCGGATCCATGTTGATTCCCTCCTTCAGGATCAGAATGAATGGTTTCCACAGCTGTATCAACCCCATCTTCATCAATCACATTTTATGTACCAGAAGCAGTTTCAGTATGGCGTGCTCTTGTTTCCTTATTCCCTTGAGGCATGTTAATACCAACGTTTTTCTATATTCTCCTGATATTGGTGGTTGTGTCTGATGGTTGAGACGGATCCTTTAATTCATCCCAACATTGAGCTTCCAGCATCAAGCTTATTCCTTAGCTCTCCTGGTATCAACACAAAGCAGATCATCCAGACACACGTAAGTGATCCAGGGATGGCTTGCTCTTGTTTAGGACTTCAAAAAGAGAGAGGTTTTTGAGGACTTTAATTGGAGTCCTATTGATCAGATAAGAAGCAAACATCACCGCATCACTCCAGAATCTCTTTGGGACATTCATGTGAAGCATCATTGATCTAGATACTTCCATCATGTGCATGTTTTTCCTCTCAACAATCAGATTAGTTAGATGAGGAGGAAGCTGTGCAGAGAGAGAGAGAGAGAGAGAGAGAGAGAGAGAGAGAGAGAGAGAGAGAGAGAGAGAGAGAGAGAGAGAGAGAGAGAG
>CAKOAT010145932.1:8637-72289 GCA_932364175.1 Eruca vesicaria subsp. sativa | reverse complement strand
GGGACTCACCTAAGTGGGAAGTATGAGGGTACTATGTTGGTTGCAGCCGCACAAGATGGGAATTTTCAGATATTTCCATTGGCTTTTGGGATCGTAGATGCTGAAGACGAGCCTTCTTGGGAATGGTTTTTCACAAAATTGGCTACTTGTATATCTGATGACGAGCCTCTGGTGATAGTCTCCGACCGGCATACGGCCACTAAAAGTGCGTGTGATAAGGTGTTTCCTTGGGCAGTGAGAGGAATATGTTATTATCACCTTCAAGATAACATTGTCAAAAAGTATAAAGGGAAACATCTCTTATACTTGGTGAAAGGTGCTGCTTATGCTCATACGGTTTCAGATTTTAACCGGTACATGGCTGAGATAAATAGTGCAAACCCGGACCTTGCAACATATTTGGTGAATGCCGACGTCAGCCTATGGACAAGGGTTTATTGTCAGGGGGACAGGTACAACATAAAAACAAGCAACATCGCTGAATCTATTAATTCTGCACTGAAGCGAGCTAGAGGATTTTCTATTAAGTTTCTATTAATTCTCCCAACTCAACATAGTCGGGGTGTTGAATACTTGCTTGCTGTTCGAGAGGAGATAGCAGATACGATGAGGGCCCAACCAATTGATGGATGGCGATTCTCTGTGAAAGGTGGCAAAATGGACTGTGTGGTTGATTTGGAACATGGAAAGTGTGATTGTGGTGTCTACCAAGTGGAGAAAATACCTTGTATTCATGCTATAGCTGCTGGTACATTTGCTGGTTTGCATATATCCACACTTGTACATCCAGTGTACTCAAAGGAGTATTTGTTTGGAGGATACTCAGAGAATATATTTCCTTGTGCTGGACAACAAGTTGAAGAACGCACATGCTTCCCTCCAGAGGTAAAGCGTGGTCCGGGGAGACAGAAGAAATCAAGATGGCAATCTCGGTTGGAGCTATCTAGAATGAAATGACGCAAACCCCGGAAGCAATACAGGGTTTATAGATGCTCAAACTGCAAGGAAACTGGCCATACGAAACCACAATGTAAGAATCCGGTTGATTACTCATTCAGACGACCTATAGTTAAGTCTTCTAGTGTTGTTTAGTCGTTCAGACGACCTATAATTAAGTCGTCTAGTGTTGTTAAGTCGTCCATGGTTACCTTGTCCTCTGGACGACTTAAAGTTAAGTCTTCTAGTGTTGTTTAGTCGTTCAGACGACCTATAATTAAGTCGTCCATGGTTACCTAGTCCTCTGGACGACTTAAATTTAAGTCTTCTAGTGTTTTGTCAAATTGCACAACCAAAAGATTATAAGACGACTTAATTTTAAGAATTTTAATGTACAACAACGCAACATACAACAAGCATCCTAAACATCAGCCTAATCAAGTTCGAATACAAACATACAATACAAACCTCAGCCTTCATAAGTACCAATCTCGTCAAAATTATCCTTGTTTTCATACAAATGCGGGAGAGTGAGCTCATTATATATATCCACAGCCATCTTATCCCTAATATTTTTCACGTGCGCGTCGTTCTTAGCAAAATCTTTTGGATTAAATGACAGCCCAAGAGCATGACATTCAATGTATTTTAGAGCGTAGACGCCACAATCACCACTTCGGGCCTGAGGCACATTGCTTGCACGTTCAAATGTGAATGGCTCCAGAGTGTATAGCTCATCAGCGCTAGAGCACTCAACAAGCAGATAAGGAACCATGTGCAGAAAAGGCTCCATTAGCAGTTCGAGTCTTGCGTCGAAGATACAAGTTACGATGCTGTCCCAGACGACTATGTGTCTCTTAGGGATCGATATCCACATAGCAACCCAATGCTCGTCCTTGTAGTTCACTGGCGCATAGATATCATCAATATCCACCCCCCACAACTTCAATGACTTGCAAAATGATGGTACAGTGCCGTCATAATAGTTAAACGCTCCACCAGGGAGTCTTCTTCCCAAACTGTTGGGAGCAGGAGAAGATTCCTTAAAGACTTTGTAGCAGGCACTCCATTGCTGAGCAAAGAGATGATCAAGGAAGCAAAGCCTCTCGCTCCTGAACGCTTGTGGATGTTCAGCGTACCTCTTCCTCAGCACATTAATCCACGCATCAATGTGCTGCATTTAGAATAAAACAACTCAGAAGATATCAGACGACTTAACAGACGACTTAATGGTAAGTCGTCTTGTAAGTATTCTACGTAGACGACTTAACAGACGACTTACCATTAAGTCGTCTTGTAAGTATTCTTTGTGAACGACTTATCAGACGACTTAATGGCAAGTCGTCTACAAAGAAGACTTACCAGACGACTTAACGGTAAGTCGTCTGATAAGTCGTCTACGTAGAATACTTAGAAGACGACTTAACGGTAAGTCGTCTACGTGGAATTATAGTCAGAAGATACACTTACACAGTCATGCAGCCAAGATAAGGAGGNGAGCTGCTTCAGTTTGGTCTTGTTAACTGATCCAAACGGATTATAGACTGGAGCCTTTTTGGAAGCGATGTTGGCCTTTTTGCTTCGACTTTGGCCTTTTTGGTTTGGGTTTGGAATGATCACTTTGGCCGTGCTGTTTGCTGTATAAGGAGATTGTTGTGAGGCAGCAAGAGTCCTTTCTCGCACACTCTTGGCACGTCTAACTTGTTCCAAACCGGCTTCCCTCTTTTGCTCATATCTTACTCGCTCCTTCACTCGATCTGATGCAGTGGGTTGGTGTTTTTCCAAGATTTCGAAGCTCGGGTCTGGATCTGGAAGGCTGGATGGAAGCTTGGATGGACGGCTGGAAGGAAGGTTGGATGGAAGGCTCGGTTCTGGAGGTTTTTTCTGGCAAGGAACTATACTCAGCTCTTTCGAGGCAGTGGCACCTGCGGACAAATCCGTTGCTTTACCCCTCTTCGGCAAGCTCTTCTTCCCCTCGTTCGACCCATTAAAACTTTCACATTCCCCTTCAGTTTGACCCTTACTGTTTTTTTGTTCTTTTCTGGTGACACCAAGGATTTTCTCCACAGCTTCCATCCTTTCAGACAGATACTTGATCTCCGTAAGGCACGTCCCAAACCCTTGACTCAAGGCATCGAGTACATCCTTCAAAGAATCCTTCACGATTCTTTCAACATCCTCTTTGGTCAACCCACCAACGTTGGGTATTGCTCTCTCTTCCTTCAAAGAATCTTTCAAAGCATCCTTCACGATTCTTTCAACGTCCTCTTTGGTCAACCCACCAACGTCCTCTTTGGTCAACCCACCAACGTTTGGTCTGACCTCAGCCTCTTCCTCAAATTTCTCTGCATGAACCTCTCGCTCTTCCTCTTCATCTAACAGCTCTATACGCTCTGTACGAACTTTCTTAAGAGGTCTTGGACTCTCTTCCTTCACCAGAACTTTCGCTTTCTTCCTTTTCTTTCCTACCGGCCTTGTATATCTCCAAGTACCGGTGACTTCCCAGCAATCCATGGTCCACTTCCATGGTTTCTTTACGTACATGAGTTTAATTATGTTCTCCGCGGCCGAATCATCAGCATCAGAGTCCCATTTCGGAAACATTTCAGCCATGCTCTTCTTCTCAACAAAGTTCATAGCACTAGTCTGCAGTAAATAGAAGATATAAACTTAGATATTTGACGGATTAAGAAATAGGGAAAGAAAAGAATTCGCAGAAAAACTTATGATTAAGTCGTCTGCTTCTGGAGTAAAGTAAATACATGTCTTTCAATGGCATCTTTAAAATTCTGTCCTTTGCCACCCTTGTAAGCTAGTATCGGTGGAGAGCTGTCTTCTATGGGCTGACCATAATTAGCACTCAATTCCGGCAAAGCTGTGTACACCCAGACCTGGAGAACTTGTACAAACCCATCAATGGTGTAACAACCAGATAGATCTTTGCCCTTCACAGAGTCCATCAACACCTTAAACGCGACTCTCCCCCATGGATAATTCTCAAACCGTTCTAGATCCATCACTAGCCTAGCCAGAGAAGCCCGTGTATGGGTTGAACACTTCCTCCCTTCAATGTATCCAGCCAAGATGGCAAGGTACCCGAGCCGCTTGCGATCATCCGAAGACCAGTTTTCGCATCTCCCAAATGCTTCTATCATCTGATCAGTAGTTGGCCCAGCTTCGACATTAACTCCCAACAACTCCCAGAAAGCAACCAACTCCTTTGTAACAGGACAGTTTGGTCTCTCAAGGTCCTGAATGTACTCGCAGTTTAGACCAGTGAGGTATTCAAACTCGAGCAGTGAAAACCTCAAAGGTTCTGGACCAGCAAGACTCCACACCTCATACTTCTTCTTTATGACGAGCTGGAAAGTGAGTATGTAGTGAACCAGCCTTGAAGCCCATTCAAAATCGAGCTCTTGGAACTTGATGAAAACTCCCAACTTAGACTCCTTCAGCTCTTCATATTCTTCATCCTTAAGAGCTTCCCTTAGAGCAGCATACAACTTCGTCTGAAGATGATACGTAATGCTATGCTGAGCGATAGGCTCTTGCCCTAGTGTATGTATCCTACGTGGGAGTTCGGGAATATCCTGCAAAAAAAATCAAAGAAAACCATCTCAAACACACAACCATCCAGTATAACATTTTAATTATAAGTCTGGAAGACTTTCCAGACGACTTATAATTAAGTCGTTTGTCAAGTCTTCCAGTCGAAAGACTTATATTAAGTCGTCTGGAAAGTCTTCCAGGTGGAAGACTTTCCAGACGACTTAATTATAAGTCTACAAAGACTTCCAGTAGAACATTTGAAAGCTGACCTGAAAATTCGGAGAAGTGTACTCGCCTTCGACATAGCGGTTATAAAACTGCAAAAAGAGACGTGAAAAAAGAAGCGCGATTAGAACATTTGAAAGCTGACCAGACGAATGAGACGAGAACAACATCCAACCTAACTAGACCACAAATCGATTGAAATCCCCAATCTTTGAAACCCTAATTTGAGAATGAAAATATCCACAAATTGCTTGAAATCACAAATCGTAACCGTGAAATGAGAGGAAAACAACATCCAACCTAACTAAAAAACAAATCGATTGAAATCCCCAATATTTGAAACCCTAATTTGAAACCAAAATTTCCAGAAATCGTTGAAAACACAAAACAAAACGGTAAAAGTAAAGGAAAACAACATCCATCCTAATAAAAACCCATAAATTCGCAAGAGAAGCCTTCGATTTACCTTGGTCTTGTATCGGATCGAAATCGCCTCGAAATCACCTTTGAGAGAAACGGCGTTACGGTTTTCTGAATTTTGCGAAAAGTGAGTAAAAAAAAAAAACTTCTTATATATGTCCGGTAAAAAATCCGGTTCGGTTTAAAAGTAATTCGGTAAAATCCGGTTTGGACGACTTATAATTAAGTCGTCTGTTGATACTATAAGACGACTAAGTCGTCTGCCTTATTAAATATATTTACCAGACGACTTAATTATAAGTCGTCCAGACCCTAAACCCTAAAACCTAAAATAAGTTGACTAAATTAACTAACTAACAACGTTATAAGATCCTAAAACCTAAACTAAGTTGACTAAATTAACTAACTAACCACAATATATAGAAATAAACACATTTAAGAATAACTATACCAGACGACTTTCAACTAAGTCGTCTGGACGACTTAGTTGAAAGTCGTCTGAATAGAATACTTACGAGGTTAGACGACTAATAATTAAGTCGTCTGACAAATCTTCCGGCTGATGACTTTCCAGACGACTTAAATATTAGTCGTCTACTAAGTCGCCCAGGCTTTTCGAGTATGTTTTAAGAATTTGTGTTAGAATTTGTGNCACCATCCGCAGCATCATCCCCTTGAGGAGGTGTATACTGAATCTCAGTAAAACTAGGACCGAAAGGAGTCACATGAAATACCATGTCTCCTTCCTTTTTGAACACGAGAATGTCACCGATGCAAAGGGAGTGTGCTTGGGCGAAGGCTTCCCAACCATCGGTGAGTCTTCTTCCTTCTTGTATAACTTCCCAAGTTTAATGTGAAGCGTCCCATCTTAGTGTCCATTTTCCTTGGTTCCCTTCTATGTATTTTGAGTAGAAGGCAAGTGGTATTGTCTACAAGTCAACAAAGGAGAAGTTAAGCAAAGGAAATAAGCAGAGGAGAAATAGAGAGCGTGTGTATACCACGCCACTGCAGAAACCAGGAAGCATAGGCTTCAAGAAGTGAGGTTCATGCTGATTCGCCATCTGCAAACCAGAAACGAAATTGGAACATTTTAATTCTAAGTCTGGAAGACTTATATTAAGTCGTCTGGGTCGTTCACCTGGAAGACTTCCCAGACGACTTATATTAAGTCGTCTGGGTCGTCCACCTGGAAGACTTTCCAGACGACTTTACCAAGATTTCCAGTAGAACATTTGAAAGCTGGCCAGACGAATGAGACGAGAACAACATCCAACCTAACTAGACCACAAATCGATTGAAATCCCCAATCTTTGAAACCCTAATTTGAGAATGAAAATATCCACAAATTGCTTGAAATCACAAATCGTAACCGTGAAATAAGAGGAAAACTACATCCAACCTAACTAAACAACAAATCGATTGAAATCCCCAATTTTTGAAACCCTAATTTGAAACCAAAATTTCCAGAAATCGTTGAAAACACAAAACAAAACGGTAAAAGTAAAGGAAAACAACATCCATCCTAATAAAAACGCATAAATCCGCAAGAGAAGTCTTCGATTTACCTTGGTCTTGTATCGGATCGAAATCGCCTTGAAATCACCTTTGAGAGAAACGGCGTTAGGGTTTTCTGAATTTTGCGAAAAAAAATGAGTAAAAAAAAAAAACTTCTTATATATGTCCGGTCAAAAATACGGTTAGGTTTAAAAGTAATTTGGTAAAATCCGGTTTGGACGACTTATAATTAAGTCGTCTGTTGATACTATAAGACGACTAAGTCGTCTGCATTATTAAAAATATTTACCAGACGACTTAAATATAAGTCGTCCAGACCCTAAACCCTAAACTAAATTGACTAAATTAACTAACTAACCACGTTATAAAATCAAATTATACTTAAATAATGTTTACTATACACAGAAATAAACACACTTAGGTAAATTTTAAATTTTTCAAAAAACATTTATGCTTTCGAAAATCTAACCCTAAGAAACACATACAATACTACAACATATGTTGGTGAAACCTAAACTAAAGAATATCATGACTCACTACTTTCACTTATCTATGCTGAAAACAACTGACTTATGTTATATATTAATTTATATCTCTTAAGACATATGTTAATTACATAATTCCATTTTTTCATTTATCAAAATATTTATTACACAATTTTTAAATTATTTTTAAGAAAAACTGTCCCAGACGACTTCAAACTAAGTCGTCTGGACGACTTAGTTTAAAGTCGTCTGGGCAGACGACTTGCGAGGGCTAGAAACGTAAAAAAAAACTCTTTTTTTGTTTGTTCACAAGGGGTTGGTTATAATTTCAACAACCTTTTAAGTTACTTTTGCATTTGATTCAAGTTTGGGTTTACTTTTGCATTTCAGATCAAGTTTTGAATCATATTTGGCAATTTTCCCAAATAATTAACTCTATTGTAATAAAAAAAATTAGTACATTTATCATTAAAATATATTATGTTGTTTTTGACGTGTGAATTTCATTTGAGACTGTAATAATTAACCAACTAAAAAATTAGGTAAATTAATTATTTGAAATGTATCAAAATTACATTTCCTATTTAACTATTACACAGACATAACTCGAAAACCTTAGCTTTTTGGTCTAAATGAAAACTTTTCCTAAAACAGAAGAAGATAATGAAGTCTTTTTTTTTCAACAGATAATAAAGTCAAAAAGCAGTATTTGGTAGCCAACTAACCTCTTTTTTTTTTGTCAGCAACCTCTAATTAACCATATCCAACAAGTTGAATTCGTTTTTTGTATTTATGTTCCCTTTTTCAACTTTATAAATACTATTAAACCAGAAACATTATGTTTAATGAATTTTTTATGTTTTTCAATTATATCCTTATTTTTATATACATATTTAATTTATCATTAATGATAATTTTTTTTATTTGGGTCTAAAAATATAAAATAAAGAGTTTTTATAATAGGCTGATTCTCTTTCAAATTTTCTAAAACTTTTTTTGCGGGTTAGACATGTCAAATTTTTGAGTCGTAAAAATGACTCATTCCGCTGCCGAGCGGGTCGGACGAAGCGAGTTTGATCCGCTTCCCAACATCAGACATAGTTAACTAATATTATTTTTCTAAAATAAAAATACACAATTATATACAATACATTTACATAGATATTAATGATAATAATAAATTAAAATATTAATTTTAAAAAGTTATATTTGATAATGAAATTTTGTAACTAAATGCTTTTATGAATTAATCACAAAACTAAAAAAAATGGGTCATTTAATTGTTAAATATACAATATTTCTCAAATACAAATTTGAGGTAAAACCATTGTTAATTGATATACCATGATTTTGACCCGTTTTTGGTCATGTTATTGATATGTTTTTATGATAATTATCTATGTTTTGGAGTCTATTAGGTATGTTTTCAGGTTCAGGAGCATTTTGTAGTAAAGTGATGATTTAGGTGCCTTATGGAGCTTAAAGGAGAGATTTCTAAGATGACTATGAAGATCCGACAATAAGAGACACATATCGATCGATACGCACCTTGTGTAATCAATCGATGACGCTTCCGTAGAAGTTGAAGTCGAGATACTCCATCGATCGATGTACACCATGTACCATCGATCGATACAGAGCGTGATGAGCAAGATTTATTTGGCCGACTTGAAGCCCAAGTTCTTCCCAAATTACAAGATTTCCCGTGACGAGTTTTTAACCTAATTTACTCATATTTATAGTTATGCCTAAGTGCTTTAGCAAGAAATCGAAGTTTTTGTAATCTTTTACTATTCTATACTTAGCAATAAAGTATTTTCTTTTCATCTTATTCTTTTGCGATGAATCCCTTGGCTATGTCTGAGTAGATTCATTTGTTAGATTTAGGGTTCAAATAGTTATGAGGGATTAGCCCCAACTATGGAGTGTTGAGTTGTTATATTCATTATCCAGATGAACCCTAATGCTTACTATAGATTAGCTACCTAGAAGTATGATTATGGAGTGACTAATCTAATAGTCATTATCCTGAAATCATTTGGCTAAGCTCAGACTCTATTAGGCACGTGCGATAGGCGGTCTAATAGAAATTCTCGGGTGAACACAATTTCAATTCGATCCGATGCTATATCGATCAATACTCCTATAGAGTAATCGATCGACGGCAACATATATCGATCGACACTGCGATAGCAACATCGATCGATACTGTCGGCAATCAGATCAATGGACAAGTCTAACTAGCGACAGCTATAGATTTGTCTAAGGATTGAAGTTCTCATATATTTGCAAGCTATTCGTTAAGACATCCATAGATTTATAATCCTGATTTTCTGAATAGTAACCTCGAATCTAGCTACTTTCTTTTATTGTTTTAAAACCCAAACCCATTCTCCTTAGCAACTTACCATTGCTCACAACTTTTATTTGCAGTTTTTAAACCTAATCAACCTAACTTAATCACTTAGGATTATATCTTTTGTGACTCTAGTTCCTTGTTGATTCAATCCCTAAGTAGTACGATTGAACCTCTTATTTGAGAGAGTAATTCACTCCTTAGAGTTAAACATTTGAGTGATATCATTAATATATTTAGAAACATAAAAAATTGTTTGAGACATTGTAAAATAAAAAAAAATTCATACACATATGATAATTTTGATATTGATTCTGTCACAATTTTATATCACCAAAACAATAAACTTATCGATCCATCAGCAACTGATTGAGCTGACTTTTCAACGCTCTCCGATATCTAAATCCGTACTGCATCAACGGTCAGGACCCTAGATGACAAGTCACATACGCTAATATATCGACACGTGTCAACAACACTACTAACACACCACAATCACTGACACAACTGAGTGAAAATCAGACAACTTGATAGTAAGACCATCTTTATCGCCATCTCTTAAGGAAGTCCTTAAGATAATTAGAATTAAAAAAAAGGAAGGTTATCTATTTACCCTAAAAACGTTTGTTAATTAATAAACGTCTCTTATCCTTTGCTCTCATCTCCTCTCCTCTTTCTCTCATTCTTCGATCATTAATCCTCTCTCTCAAATCCCCTTTCACACCGGAATCTCCATGTCACCCTTCAATGGCGTTAAACACGACCTCTTCCGCCGTCACTCTCTGTCTCTCTCGATCCCAGGTTTTGATCTCTCTCTCTCTCACCGTTCAATATTCAATTGATCCAAATTGTGATTTCTTTCGAAACAGAAGTAGAAACATTGGAAAAAGGAGAAGCCTTTTGATCTAATGAGGCTCTTTGCTTCTGCAAATCCTGTTTGTGTGATGGCTTCAGGAGGTATGGATGAAGTTTATGATGGGAAGGTACTTCTTTAATCCCCACATCATTTACCCAATTCATTGTATGGTGATTTTGATACATATAGTTGTTTCTCTTTGACAAAATAGGTGCCTGATATAATTGATAACGCATATGTTATAATCGATTTTGACAATGATGTCGTGGGATGCTTGAATTTCAAAACTTTCTTTGAATTTTTGTAGATTCACTATGGTTTGGTTCTCTCTTAGAGGTTTCTAAGGGTGAAGCTAAAGTTTTGACTTATTAGTTATGGTGTTAGTGTGTAAGAGAGTTTTTTTATATGTTGAATATATAACGTGCAGAGTTTGCTTATACCTTTTGTTACTGTGATTCTAGTGTGTATATTTGAAGCTGCATTTGGTAGATTAATCTATAGGAACAATGTTTGGCTCCGTGGAAGACTGTGGAGAGCTGTTTCAAGACACTGTTACTCAGACTAGAGGTCCATCACTCTCGTCAGAAAATCAAATTGGAAATCCTGTTGTCTACAAGCTTGTTCGGGTATGTTTACAAAATGTGTGTCTTAGAATCATGGAAACATGATGGACAACGAGGATGATATGCCTATTGTAGCGTATCATGGACAAATAGTTTTGAAGGTTCGGTCACAATCATTCTTATATATGTTGAGAGTCATTCCTGTTGAGCTTTTTTGTTACTTCATTTCATCTAATGTGCTATCATCCGTGGTGCTTGAGGAAAATTCCCTTATTCAACTCAGTTTTGGTATCCAGGCTTATTCCAGCTGGAAACTGCAGAAGCATACACAGAAAATTTGAATTCTCGACATGAGGTCTGGTCTCTTTCAAAAATTTTGTTCTTCTGTGCATATTATATGGGTTCAGATCTTACTCCACCTTTGAAACTTTTGCAGTGTAAAGAGGAGATGTTTTTTTTTATCTCAGATGCTTGTTACTCTTCCGGATACCAACTATCAAAGCTTCAATGAATTGCCTTAGAATGAGGAGTTTATCCAATCCGATTTTTTGCTGCAAAAACCTGTTTGTTTTTCCATCAAATGGATGTAGTATACGTTTTTAACATCCAAGAATTTGCTAAGAGACAATAAAAGTATCTACCAAAAATGTAGACATTTACTCATGTATCTTAACTTTGTCTCTTAATCTTCAAATATTAATAAAAAAAGTTAAGAGACTTAATTTTTGTCCCAGCAATAATGTTGCTCTAATGTCCGAACGCAAAACTCGTGTAGTAACTTTGACAAGTGACAGTGTGTCCGAATAAAATTAAACAAATTTGAATCTTCTTTTATGGAAGAGAAAATGACTAGAATATACCTAAACAAGTTTTTATCACAAATATAGACCCTAACAATTAAAATGACCAAAATAGCACTTAAATGTTTTATTAAATATACATTTAAATCCCTTGGGTTAACTAATCCTAGACTTTTTTATTTATATTTGAAGAGTGGAGTTTTGGGGATAGGGTTTCAAATTTTAAAAATAAGAAAAAAAATTAAAATTTTCAAAATAAAAATTACTATTTTAGTCATTTTAATTTTCGAGGTCTATTTTGTGATAAAAACTTAAAAGAGGGCTATTTGAGAGAATTACCCTTTACGGAAACTCAGACCTCGTCTTAAAAGACCTTAATCACTCTACGAAGAAGAAGAAGAAGGTTGGAGAAGATGATCGAGAGGTGTTTAGGAGCTTACCGGTGTCGGAGAATCCAAAGAGCTTTACGTCACTTAAAGGTAATGGTTCTCTGTCTCGTTCTCACCGTAGTCGTTCTACGTAGCATAATCGGCGCCGGAAAATTCGGTACACTGGAGCAAGATCTCGACGAGATCCGACAGCATTTCCAAACATCTCGTAAACGAGCTGAGCCTCACCGTGTAGGCGTGTACTCGAAGAGATACAAACCGGCGGAGGAGGAGGAGATTCTTCTTCCTACGACGACGGTGGTGGTGGCGGGAGAAATAACTACGAGACGTTTGACATCAACAAGATATTTGTTGACGAAGGAGAAGAAGAGAAACCCGACCCGAATAAACCATACACTCTCGGACCCAAAATATCCGACTGGTTTTTGGGCGAAGCTGCCTTTGATTAGGAAGCTTTTGCTGTCTCACCCTGAGATTGAGTTTCTATGTGGATGCTATGTTTACGGATATGGCGTTTGAGCTTCCGTGGGAGAGGTATAAAGATTATAACCTGGTGATGCATGGGTGGAATGAGATGGTTTATGATGATAAGAATTGGATTGGTTTGAGTGACAAAAAAAAAAAAATTGGATTGGGTTGAAAAATGGGAGTTTCTTGCTTAGGAATAATCAGTGGGCACTTGATTTGCTTGATACTTGGGCTCCTATGGGTCCTAAAGGGAGATCCGGGAGGAAGCGGGTAAGGTTTTGACCCGTGAGCTTAGGGATAGGCCGATTTTCGAAGCTGATGATCAGTCTGCAATGGTTTATCTGTTGTCTACTCAGCGTGACACTTGGGGTAATAAGGTAATAACATATATTTGAGTTGGGATTCATGATGTCTTAGCTTAGTTGTTCAACCAATATCTTTAAGTTTACAGCATCTCTTGATTACATAATGATCTGTTTTTTTTGCTCATAAGTCGCGATGTGAGTTCCATCTGGTTGTTTTATAATGTCTCTTGATCACATAGGAATTGAATTTGTATTCACAAAATCACAATGTGAGTTGCATCTTGTGGTTTTGCTATATTCTTATTTGAGCTGCTGCATTGCTGTTATAGGTATACCTAGAAAGCGGATACTATCTTCACGGTTACTGGGGTATTCTCGTGGACCGATATGAAGAGATGATAGAAAACTACCACCCTGGTCTAGGAGATTACCGTGGCTGTTGGTGACTCACTTTGTGGGTTGCAAACCCTGTGGGAAATTTGGGGACTACCCGGTTGAACGGTGTCTAAAACACATGGGCCGAGCCTTTAACTTTGGTGATAACCAGATTCTGCAAATTTATGGTTTCACTCACAAGTCTTTGGCTAGTCGTAAAGTCAAGAGAGTGAGGAACGAGACTAGCAATCCGCTAGAGATGAAACATAAGCTCGGGTTGCTTCACCCGGCGTTTAAGGCTGTTAAAGTACAACAAGCTAACCAAGTTTGGATATTGGGATCTGCGGCGTTTAGGATTTTGTGTTATGTTTCTTGCTATTTTATGTCCTTGCTTGTTGTACTAAGATGGATGAAAACAAAAGTATTGTACAGAGATATCAGTTACATATTTTTTTTCTAGAGATAATTTGCTTCAGCACCATAATTGGAGCTCATATTAGTCATTTACACATGATTTGACTTATTTAGAATTTATGACCAAAATATCTTTCATTCTCTCTCCTACTACTTGCTAGTCTTCTCATCCTCTCTCCTACTACTTTTTGTTATTTTCTTTTCTCTTTTTTTTCTTCACCGAAAATATATGTGATGTTTATAGCTTAAATTTTTAATTATTATACAAATCTTTATCAGTCTATATTCAATTCACTTTTAATTTTAATTTTTTTTGTTTCATATGTAATTTTGGATCTTCAATTTTATCAGTTCTTATTTTTATACTCATTCAAATATATATATATATATATATTTCCTTTGTGGTTTTAAAGAATAATTTTATTTTTTTTATATTTACTCATTATGATAGAAAAATTAAAAATTCTACATTATCTTTTTGTTAACAGTTAATACCTAACACTTCTGTTAACATTTTACAAATTTTGTTAGCAGCTAACAATTCTATTAACACATATGTTACATGTATTTGTTAACAACTAACACTTCTATTAAGATCTACAATTTTTATTAACAGCTAACACCTCTGATACATATATTTGTTAACAGCTAACATATCTATTAACATTTACATTATTTGTTACAGATAACACATTTGTTAACACTCATTGATTTTAAAGATATTGCAATGTTGATTTTCTCAATCTGTGGTGTAATTAAACAAATCAATACTTTGTTTCGTGGTTAATTAGTTTTTAACGAATAAAAATTATTTTGTTTTGTGTGTCAATTAGTTTTGAAGGAATAAAAATTATTTGGATGAAAACAATGTTGAAGAAACAAAAAGTATAATAAGAGAACAATGAGAAAAATGGAAACAGAGTTTAAGAGAGGAGAAGAAAGAGAGTGTCAGAGGGGCTTCAGTGTCAAACGAAGTCATAATTGTATAGAAACTGGTTTTTATTCAAATCATAGGTATTGTTTTTATTCAAATCATAGGTATTTCTCTAATATGGGGTTTCGTTTCTGGGTATTTCCCTAATTCTCTCTTTTTTCTATAACAAATTCAAATGTTCTCCTTTTTTTGGCATCCAATAGAATTTGATATATTATAGCTTCATAAATGAATAATCAATGTTAACCCAAGAATTCTTTTTCCTGCTGTGAAACGTATCTAATCTAAAAACTAAATAATTGATTCTTTTAGTATACAAGATGTCAAAAGCATATTGGATGTATTGATAAAGTACTGAGTTACTATTGTTTGTGTAGTTTGGGAATTTAAAACGTCATCTGGGTCTCTTAAGTTGAGCGTATCAAATGGTGAATACAAAAAATATGATACTTAAATATTTTTTTTGAAAAGTTTAGCAAAATAAAAAAAAATTAACATAAATTCTAAAATAGTTTATACAAACAAATAATTGTAAAATTTCTAATAATGATAATGTTAGAATTAGAATTTTCCTTTAAAATATGAATCTTTGGGGGGTGAGAACGTTGCCAACTGGTGTAAAACTTGCGGACTAAATAGCACTTGAGAAAAGGCACTGTTTGAACCGAGTTCGGTCTGTTCAGTAAATGAGTGACAGGACTCATCGGTGGGTTATTTCAAAGGCGTTTTATTACTATTTAGAGTCAAAGATGTGTTTGTATTAATAAGAGAATTCGGGTACAAATAGAGTATGAGGGGCGAGGCGGAGTCTCGCGGGGAGCTCGGCCGTGCCGTAAAAGAAGCAAAGGAGTGAAAACCCTAGTTCTAGCCGCCTTGTGAGTGAGAGTGATTTCGGATCCCCTTCTCGTTAGTCCCTCTCTCCCTTTTATAGTGGTTATGCCTTGACCTAGCAGATTCATCGTGGCTCCTGAGGGCTTTCGCCAAATGGGCCTTGGTCGGCCCGCTAGCTCAAGCACCTTTCTTAAACATCTTTAACTCGGTTAATCACGGGGATTAGTCGAGCTAAACTCAATTGATCGCTGATTACTGGAGAGCTCTTTTGTCGGGCCTTAATTTGCTTGGGCTGAGCTCGTTATTGTATGGGCTTGGTGAGGAAGTACATTCCACCACCTACAGTAAGTCCCCTAGATCCGCTGCCGAGTTATGACCTTAATCGGAGCGGATTTCGTCAAGTTAGCCCATAGAATTTTTTTCTGATCGGTTTGAAAGTCGGATTGACGTTAAGCTCGTGGGATGTGATCTTTGGATCGATCCCTTTCATGTCCGAGGTGGTCCATGCAAAGGTCGACACGTTCTCTTTGAGGAAGGCGAGGATCGTTTCCTGCATCTCGTCAGAGATGTACGCTCCTATTCGGACGATCTTCACGGGATCCTTGTCGTCTTTCTGCACCTCGACGACTTCATCCTTCTGGGGGTAGATCTTTTGGATCGGTTTCGCGACAGCATTCACCCGGGGGGTCGGTTGTTGAGGTTTGACGTTGGCAATGAGGAGATCTCGTGCTGCCTGTTGGTCTCCCCGTAGCGTTTTGATTCGTCCGTCGTTACCTGGGAACTTGACGCACTGATGATACGTCGACGAAATAGCTTTCATGGAGTGAAGCCACGGCGTGCCAAATATGACGTGGTAAGGCGCTTCGGTGGCGATAACGGAGAACTTGACCATCATTTCTTCGACAGAATAGACCGGAAGTCTAATGGTGCCGATCATTTCTTCCAAGACTCCATTGAATCCGGTATGGGTGTGGTTGGATGGTTTCATGAGATGTAGGTCAATTACCATCTTCTCGAGTGTCCTGAGGAAGATGAGGTCTACCGAGCTACCGGTGTCAATTAGTACCTTAGTTACTTCGCAGTCTCTGATTCCCAACTCGACGAGTAAGGGATCGTTGTGCGGCATGTGGACTCCGAGCACGTCTTCGGGAGAAAACGTTATCGGGAGGTCATTCTTTGGCACGGATGGCAATTTCTGTGAAGTTTTGGCTTGACGTTGGTGAGCTTTGATTGACCGGACCGATTCACCACATGGGGGCGAACCTCCCATGATGACGTTAGTTCGTTTACTTTCGAGTTGAGTTCGTAGATCGTAAGACTAGTGGTCGATGGTCGTTAGCTCGAACTTTGTACGGTTGTCTCTGTTTGCATCGAGCTTCTGTCGCAGATCCTGCGTTTCTTGTTTGCGGAGCTTGGAGCGGAGGTCGGGGACCTTCGAGTTTAGATGGCTTCTCAAATATGTCGTGATAGGGGATGAGCCGAGTGCGACTGGAACAGCGAGCTCGTCTTCCGGTTCGATGGATTCGGATGGCGTTGTCTCGGCTGTGATGTTTCTTCGCTTTAGTTTATGTCGTAAGTCAACTGACCTTAGACCATCCCGTTATGTAGGGCGTTTACTGAGGTACGTACGTAGATCCCCCTGCATGAGTTCGGACTTGTTGCTCGTTGTTGAACTTGGGCGTGCAAGGATAACTTCGACTCTTCGCCGGTTCCTCGGCTGCTCCTCGTCACCGGAAGAGTCTTATTTTTCGTGTTCCTTGGGAGCTTTTTCCTCGACGTCCTTCTTTTGCTCGGGTCGCGCATTCTTGGGCTGAGAATTTCGACCCTTTTTATCTTTGTTTTTGCTCCAGCTATTCTCCTTCGGTTTGGTCTTGGGTGGTTCGACTTCGAATTTACCACTGGCAACCGAGGAGAGAAATTTCTCGTAGAGAACCTTGCAGTCCTTGGTGTTGTGTTTTTTACTCTTGTGATAGGAACAGTACTTTTTTGGTTCTTCGGGTTTGGATCCTGAGGCTTCAGACGTGCCTTCTGTCTTTGGCTCGTCATCTATCTTGTCCTAGTGGTTCCATCCCTTTGCTCGGACTACAACCGTCGAGCCCGGTAGGTTATCTTCATCGACCATGTAGACAAAGCTCTTCTTGGGGTTCGCTTTGTCGGTTGGGGCGTGCTGACGCAGCTCCGGACGGGTATCGTTGCTCTTTGAGGACGCTTGCTTCGTAGCGTTCTGCTTACTGATGATTGCTTTGGTGTCTTCTTCCATACGGATGAAGTTGTTAGAGCGGGCAATGGCATCAGAGAGAGATTTGGTTGGGTGACGATAGAGGTCGTCTCGGAACTTGGAGTGTACGTTCAGTGTGTTCATGAGGGTGTTAACGGCGATACTATCCGGAACTTTGACCTTGGACACGATCCCTTTGAATTTTTCCATGAAGCTACGAAGGCTTTGCCCTTGCGTCTGGGAAAGGTTCCAAAGGTCTGATGCGGTAGCTTCCTCGCGTGTGAACATTATGTAGTTCTTCAATAACACGGACGATAAGTCGCGAAAGCTATCGACGGAGTTTTCCGGAAGGCATGTAAACCAAGTTAGGGCCACACCAGTTAGGCTATCAACAAAGAGCTGGCAGTAGCTGGCGTCTCGTTCTTCTGGGGGTAGTTGTGTCGCCGCATCACGATGTTGAAGGACGTGATGTGGGCCGTTCGGTCCGAGAGGCCGTCGTATGTCGGCAAGCGAATCTTATCCATCTTGCGGAGCCTTACGGCGGTTATCTTTTGAGTAAACAGAGTTTGGAGCGTGTCCGCTAGGACGCTCTCAATGAGCGGGGCGGAGGTCGTGACGCCGTGTATCTTCGAGTTGATGTCGAGGAGACCTTGCTTAAGGGCAGCGATTTCCTGGATAGTTTATAGATCTGGGCCGTTTCCCGGTTGCACGGAGTCATCCTAGGGTCCGGCCTGCATGATAGGCTGGTTCGCCGGAGTAGGCGTAGGATTAGTGTTGAAGAGAAACCGCCGGGCCATGGAAAGGTGTCCTCCAGCGCCGTCAGGGTTCGAGAGTACGGCGGCTATGGCTGCGAGGTGCTCTTTCGTTGTCTTCTGGGCTTCGTCTTGACGAGCCAGCCGCTCCATGACGGAGTCGATGAAAGTAAGAGCGAGCGGTATGGCGGCACCTGAGGTCGGTGCCACGGCATCTTCCTCGTCGCCGGAGGTTGAAGCGTTACTTGGAATCATAACTTGTGTTGACGCTGCTTTGTTATTCCCCACGGTGGGCGCCAACTGTTTGAACCGAGTTCGGTATGTTCTGTAAATGAGTGCAGAACTCGTCGGTGGGTTATTTCAAAGGCGTTTTATTACTATTTAGAGTCAAAGATGTGTTTGTATTAATAAGAGAGTTCGGGTACAAATAGAGAAATGAGAGGCGAGGCGGAGTCTCGCGGGGTGCTCGGCCGTGCCGTACAAGTCGGAAAAGAAGCAAAGGAGTGAAAACCCTAGTTCTAGCCGCCTTGTGAGTGAGAGTGATTTCGGATCCCCTTCTCGTTAGTCCCTCTCTCCCTTTTATAGTAGTTATGCCTTGACCTAGCAGATTTATCGTGGCTCTTGAGGGCTTTCGCCAAATGGGCCTTGGTCGGCCCGCTAGCTCAAGCACCTTGCTTAAACACCTTTAACTCGGTTAATCATGGGGATTAGCCGAGCTAAGCTCAATTGATCGCTGATTACTGGAGAGCTCTTTTGTTGGGCCTGAACTTGCTTGGGTTGAACTCGTTATTGTATGGGCTTAGTGAGGAAGTACATTCCACCACCTACAGCAGGAAATCGCTGCCCTTAAGCAAGGTATCCTTGACATCAACTCGAAGATACACGGCGTCACGACCTCCTCCCCGCTCATCGAGAGCGTCCTAGCGGACACCCTCCGAATCCGTTTACTCAAAAGATAACCGCTGTAAGGTTCCGCAAGATGGATAAGATCTGCTTGCCAACATACGACGGCCTCTCGGACCCAACGGCCCACATCACGTCCTTCAACATCGTGATGCGGCGACACAACTTCTCTGATGAAGAACGAGACACCAGCTACTGCCAGCTCTTCGTTGAAAGCCTAACTGGCGTGGCCCTAACTTGGTTTACAGGCCTTCTAGAAAACTCTATTGATAGCTTTCGAGACTTATCGTCCGTGTTCTTGAAGAACTACATAATGTTCACACGCGAGGAAGCTACCGCATCAGACCTTTGGAACCTTTCCCAGACACAAGGGCAAAGCCTTCGTAGCTTCATGGAAAAATTCAAAGGGATCGTGTCCAAGGTCAAAGTTCCGGATAGTATCACTGTTAACGCCCTCATGAACACGCTGTACGTACACTCCAAGTTCCGAGACGACCTCTATCGTCACCCAACCAAATCTCTCTCTGATGCCATTGCCCGCTCCAACAACTTCATCCGTATGGAAGAAGACACCAAAGCAATCATCAGTAAGCAGAACGCTACGAAGCAAGCGTCCTCAAAGAGTAACGTTACCCGTCCGGAGCTGCGTCAGCACGCCCCAACCGACAAAGCGAACCCCAAGAAGAGCTTTGTCTACATGGTCGATGAAGATAACCTACCGGGCTCGACGGTTGTAGTCCGAGCAAAGGGATGGAACCACTGGGACAGAACAGATGACGAGCCAAAGCCAGAAGGCGCGTCTGAAGCCTTGGGATCCAAACCCGAAGAACCAGAAAAGTATTGTTCCTATCACAAGAGTAAAAAACACAACACCAAGGACTGCAAGGTTCTCTACGAGCATTTCCTCTCCTCGGTTGCCAGTGATAAATTCAAAGTCGAACCACCCAAGACCAAACCGAAGGAGAATAGCTGGAGGAAAAACAAAGATAAGAAGGGTCGAAAGTCTCAGCCCAAAAATGCGCGACCCGAGCAAAAGAAGTACGTCGAGGAAAAATCTCCCAAGGAACACGAAAAAGAAGACTCATCCGCTGATGAGGAGCAGCCGAGGAACCGGCGAAGATTCGAAGTTATCCTTGCATGCCCAAGCCCAACAACGAGCAACAAGTTCGAACTCATGCAGGGGGATCTACGTACGTACCTCAGTAAACGACCTACAGAACGGGATGGTCTAAGCTCGGTCGACTTACGACATAAACTAAAGCAAAGAAACGTCACAGCTGAGACGACGCCATCCGAATCCATCGAACCGGGAGACGAGCTCGCTGTTCCAGTCGCACTCGGCTCATCCCCTATCACGACAGATTTGAGAAGCCATCTAAACTCGAAGGTCCCCGACCTCCGCTCCAAGCTCCGCAAACAAGAAACGCAGGATCTGCGACAGAAGCTCGATGCAAACAGAGACAACCGTACAAAGTTCGAGCTAACGACCATCGACCACTCGTCTTACGATCTACGAACTCAACTCGAAAGTAAACGAACTAACGTCATCATGGGAGGTTCGCCCCCATGTGGCGAATCGGTCCGGTCAATCAAAGCTCACCAACGTCAAGCCAAAACTTCGCAGAAATTGCCATCTGTGCCAAAGAATGACCTCCCGATAATGTTTTCTCCCGAAGACGTGCTCGGAGTCCACATGCCACACAACGATCCCTTACTCGTCGAGTTGGGAATCAGAGACTGTGAAGTAACTAAGGTACTAATTGACACCGGTTACTCGGTAGACCTCATCTTCCTCAGGACACTCGAGAAGATGGGAATGGACCTACATCTCATGAAACCATCCAACCACACCCTTACCAGATTCAATCGAGTCTCGGAAGAAATGATCGGCACCATTAGACTTCCGGTCTATGCTGTCGGAGTCACCCGAATGGTCAAGTTCTCCGTTATCGCCACCGAAGCGCCTTACCACGTCATACTCGGCACCTCAGACATGAAAGGGAATGTGTCAACCTTTGCATGGACCACCTCAGACATGAAAGGGATCAACCCAAAGATCACATCCCACGAGCTTAACGTCGATCCGACTTTCAAACCGATCAGACAGAAACGTCGGAAGCTCGGTCAGGAACGATCCAAAGCCGTCAACGAAGAAGTCGAGCGACTACTCGCCGCCGGATCGATCACGGAGGTGAAGTGTCCCGAGTGGTTAGCAAACCCGGTGGTGGTTAAAAAGAAGAACGGGAAGTGGCGTGTCTGCGTCGACTTCACAGACCTGAACAAAGTTTGTCCCAAAGATAGCTTCCCTTTTCCACACATTGATCGTCTGGTCGAGTCAACGGCAGGGAACGAGCTCCTTACTTTCATGGACGCCTTCTCCGGGTACAACCAAATCACTATGCATCTCGACGACCGAGAGAAGACTGCGTTCATTACCGATAGAGGAACGTACTGCTACAAAGTCATGCCGTTTGGGTTGAAGAACACTGGCGCTACGTACCAGCGTTTGGTAAACAAGATGTTCGCCGACAAACTCGGTAAGACGATGGAAGTCTACATTGACGACATGCTGGTCAAATCATTCCGAGCTGCTGACCATCCTGCTCACCTGCGTGAATGCTTTACAACCTTAAACGAGTATGGAATGAAGTTGAACCCCGCGAAGTGTACTTTTGGCGTCACCTCGGGAGAATTCATCGGCTACATCGTTACGCAACGAGGAATAGAAGCGAATCCCAAGCAGATTTCTGCGATCCTTGATCTCCACAGCCCGAAGAACAGTCGGGAAGTCCAACGACTGACGGGGCGAATCGCCGCCCTAAACCGTTTCATCTCGCGATCAACCGATAAGTGCCTCCCATTTTACGAAGAGTCCTTCGGTCAGCTGAAGACTTATCTAACCACTCCTCCCGTCTTGGCTAAGCCCGAACCCGGGGACACCCTCTATCTCTACATCGCCGTCTCATCAATCGCGGTCAGCAGTGTAATCGTTAAGGACGACCGAGGCGAGCAAAAGCCAATATTTTATACGAGCAAACGCATGACGAACCCCGAGACGCGTTATCCGACACTTGAGAAGATGGCCTTGGCAGTCATCACAGCCGCGAGGAAGTTGAGGCCATACTTCTAATCGCATACAATCGAGGTCCTCACCGATCTCCCTCTCCGTACCGTCATGCAGAACACCAATCAGTCAGGGCGTTTGTCCAAATGGGCAATCGAACTCCGCGAACATGACATCGTCTACCGAAACCGGACAACACTCAAGTCGCAAGTCTTGGCCGACTTCATGGTCGAATTACCACCGGAACTCGCGCAGAATCTAGCACTGCCAAATAGCAACTGGATTATGCACGTCGAAGGCTCGTCAACGAACAAGAGATCCGGAGCAGGGGTCCATTGCAGCCCCCAACTGGCGAGTTGATCATGCAATCGTTCCGACTCGGTTTCGCCGCCTCGAATAACGAAGCCAAGTATGAATCGCTTATTTCCGGGCTACGCCTTGCACAGGCTGTCAAAGCGAAGCGACTAAGCGCCTATTGCGATTCTCAGCTCGTCACGAGCCAATTCAGTGGAGATTACGAAACCCGAAACGAACGAATGGACGCGTACCTGAAGGTAGTTCGGGATCTCGTCAAAGGGTTCGAGTTCTTCGAACTCGTGAAAGTCCCACGCGGGGAAAACGTCTGTGCAGATGCCCTCGCAGCTTTAGGAAGTAAACTCAGGGACCAAGTCCAAAGAACAATCCCAATCCATCAGATCGACAGGCCGAGCATTGATTTCGCTGAAGAACTAGAGGTCGAGGCGACGCACGTTCTCGCAATCACACAGTCTAAAGAAGCAGAAGCAGACTGGAGGACCGAGTTAATCGACTTCTTAGCACACGATAAGCTCCCCGAAGAGAAGTGGAAGGCCCGACGGCTTAAGGCGCGAAGTTCGAACTACGTCGTCACCGACGGCATACTTCACAGATGGACGGCTGACAAGGTCCTACTCCGATGTATCCATGGCGAGGAGACGTACCTCGTCATGGCCGAGACACATGAAGGAGCCGGAGGAAACCCTTCTGGTGGATGAGCTCTCGCTTTGAAAGTAAAAAACCTAGGCTTTTATTGGCCGACTATGATCACCGACTGTGAAGCGTTCGCACGGCAGTGCGACAAGTGTCAGAGACATGCCTCGACGATCCATTGCCCTACCGAAGCCTTACGAACAATGACAGCCCCGTATCCGTTCATGCGATGGGCGATGGACATCATCGGATCAATGCCTCCATCTCGGCAAAAACGCTACATCTTGGTTCTTACAGATTACTTCACCAAGTGGATAGAGGCCGAGTCTTACGCATCGGTCACCGAACGGGAGGTCCAGAAGTTCGTGTGGAAGAATATCATCTGCCGCCACGGTCTGCCCTATGAAATCGTCACTGATAACGGATCCCAGTTCATCGCATAGAATTTCCGCGAATTCTTCAGCAAGTGGAAGATCCGCCTAAACATGTCCACACCTCGTTACCCGCAAAGCAACGGCCAAGCCGAATCCTCGAACAAGACAATCATCGACGGAATCAAGAAGAGACTCGATCTAAAGAAGGGACTGTGGGTAGACGAATTAGACGGAGTCCTTTGGTCGCACAGAACGACGCCTCGAGGTGCAACCAAAGTGACACCTTTCTCTCTTGCTTACGGAGTTGAAGCCATGGCACCAGCTAGGGCTGGGCAATCGGGGTCCCAATCGGGTTTCGGTTCGGGTTCATTCGGGTTTCGGATTTTCGGGTTCATAAATTTCAGCCCCATTCGGATATTATAAAAATTCGGGTCGGATTCGGTTCGGGTTTAGTCGGGTTCGGTTCGGGTTTAGTAACATGTCTAAGATCCGGTTGAATCCGAAATAGTTTCGGTTTCAGATNTAGGGCTGGGCAATCGGGGTCCCAATCGGGTTTCGGTTCGGGTTCATTCGGGTTTCGGATTTTCGGGTTCATAAATTTCAGCCCCATTCGGATATTATAAAAATTCGGGTCGGATTCGGTTCGGGTTTAGTCGGGTTCGGTTCGGGTTTAGTAACATGTCTAAGATCCGGTTGAATCCGAAATAGTTTCGGTTTCAGATACTAATCGGGTTATCGGTTCTAAAAATACTAATTTATACTCAATTAAACTCACTATATTTTCAATCATTTTATTAAATTTGTGTATTTAGCTTCTACAAACCATATTGTTCTCCTCCAAAATAATATTGTGAAACTCATCTATCAACCATATAAGATTTGTCAATGAACTATATGTGACAACACTAAACATATCATGATCAATGACAAACCAAAGCCTTGTATGAACAAAATATATTACATAATGAAACATAAAAGATTAAAGTTAACAAATAACAATTCTATAAACATAAGAAGTGCTATTTAAACTTATAAAAACAACATTATATAAACTTCAAAACAAATTTATTCGTAACTTAACTTCAAATGTAATGTCAATCATAAACATTAATATTAACCAAATAACACTATATATTATACTAAATATTTGAGTTAGTTATTTATATCATAACTAATTATTGTAGGTACTCAATAATATATTAATTTGTTTTGGAAACATATTAGAAATTTAGATTGGATATGATACAAGTTTTTTTGGAAGTTTAAAGTTTCGGGTTCTTTCGGATATCCATTTAAGTTCGGGTTCGGTTCGGGTAATACCCATAACCCGAAATACCGTAAAAACAAGATCCATTCGGTACTTATGTCGGGTTCGGATCGGTTCGGATTCCTTTTTATCGGGTCGGATTCGGTTCGGATTTTCGGGTTCGGTTTTTTTTGCCCAGCCCTAGCACCAGCCGAGGTAAACGTCACAGCTTATGACGCTCGCGAATGCCACAGCACGTCAAGCTCAATAGCGAGATGTTGCTGGACGCCCTCGACGCTATCGAAGAAAGGTGAGATCAAGCCTTGCTTCCTATTCATAACTACCAAAACCAGATCGAGAACTACTATAACAAGAAAGTTTGATCCCGACCTTTGGAAATGGGGGACTTAGTCTTATGCAAAGTCTTCGACAACACAAACGAACCAAACGCAAGAAAGCTTGGCGCCAATTGGGAAGGCCCTTATAAGATCATCAAGGTAGTTAAGCCGGGAGTATACCACTTGGAAACTTTAACAGGCGAGCTGGTGCCGCGAGCTCGGAACTCGATGCACCTCCGAAGATATTACACAAAGCTAGCGACTAAAAAAAACGAGCTAGTGACTCCCAGTCACTCTAGCTCTCCGAGTAGACCTCCCAACAGTCGTTTACTCGGCAAACCAAACTACGTCTGGCTTGATCCTCTCCCGAGGTACGTAGGCAGCCTTAACAGGTCCAGCCACAATCCAAAAAAAAATTCTAAGTAAATGCGCTCTTCAGCCACTTTTACTCGCCGAGCAGATGAACTAGCAACGTTCACTTCCGCTCGACAAAACCGAACTACGGACGGCTTGATCCTCTCCCGAGGTACGTAGGCAGCCTTAACCGGTCCAGCTGTAACCCCAAAACGAACCCATCACGATGCCCACGTCCTGGTCTTCCCTTACACACAGAAACCATGGATCACGCACCGGCACTCGTGCGAATTCGCCGAATGCGCCCTGATCAGGCAGGCGTTCAGCGATCCCCGCCAGTTACGGCCAGTATTGACTGACTGGCGAAGAGACGACAAGTTCGATCTCGCGATAACTCCTAGAGTAGGGATCAGCCGACCTAAACTCTACGGATTTACTTCGTGAAGATTCAGAGCCCTTGTCGGCCTAACTAAGAACAGAACCTTAGACATTGCTAAGCGGGTCGGGGCCGCGCCCAACCCACAAGCAATGACTAAGTCGGACAAGTGAACCGAGCTCGAGTAACAGACGCTAGTCCGAGTAATGCTCCGAGCAATAGTTTGTCGAATTCGAAATAAGAACCAATTCGGAGAATGACAAATCCCTAATGGATCCACAGAATTAAAAACTAAACGAACACTTTCCGAGCTAAAACTCTAAACTCAACGAAAATTACGCTAAGGCAAATTTTTGGACGAGATCTAAGGGTTCGGATTTGAAACATGGGTTACTTCGGAAGCGAACAAACTCTGATAACCCCTAACTAGATTCGACGACCACGAGGCAGGTTCTCGTCTCGAAACATTGAACTGGATTCAAAATACGCAATGAAAATCACGCTAAGGCAGATTTATAAAAAGGAGCATTGGAATCCATAGAAAAAAAACAAAGCCTCTGTGGCGAACACCAAAATAGAGTCAAAAGGAAACCCCTCCGTAAGGGTATAGCAACGGAATTGAAACAAAGAACAACAACTCCACAAGCGGAGGGAAAAGATGGTACAAAGTAAGAAAAGGAGGCGTCGCGGCAAGGCATGTTACTCTTTGGACACCTCGACATCATCATCGACGCGGGTGTCCGTCTCCTGCGCTCGAGAAGCGTTCGTCGACGATGTCGGGTGGCTCGGCGCTCGCTAACTGGTGCCTTGGTCCTCATCCGTCAACGGCGGATTGGGTCTCGCCTTGTCACTCTCGATGGGCTTGTCTCGATCGGAACCATCGAGACTCGAAAATCTCTATCTCATCCGAAGGATCGAGAACACGCCAAGCACCATCCGAATTGACCGGGGAACGAAGTTCAGCAGCAACCACATGGTCGAGTTCCTCCATGTTCGACCCATTCGGGTCGAACCCATTGACGGCATTTATGTTGTAACCAGCCATCATATAAGAGAAGATTGTGTCGTTGAAGTACCTGGAGGACAGAACCAACGGCGAGAGGCTGTAGTCATTTGGATCGGGAGACCCGGGGTACAGCTTTTCAGCTTCCGCCTTACGAACCCTTTCCTCTTCCTTGAACTCGTCTATTTTGGCCTGCGGAATGGCCATCCCTTCGTCCCTCATCGTCTCCAGACACTTCTGCGTTCCGAAGGCCTGAACCCAGAAGCTCCACGTGTCGTCATACGCGTCAAGTTTCGCATCGCCAGCTTTGAGACGCTCGAAACGGGCTTCCGCCTTCTTAGTCATCGCGTGTAGAGTCTTCGCTCGTTCGCGCGTGACCTCCAAAAGTCGATTCCCTCTCAAATGGGAGGCCTCACAGTCAACTTCCTCGGTAATCTTCTCCACCTTTGCCTCGAGCTCAGCCTTCTCCTTCTCGAGTTCAGCAGACGCGGCCTTAGCAACCCTCAACTCTTCTGAGACACTCTCAAGATCCTTGGCCCGAATTTCAGCCAAGCTGATCGCTTCTGCCCGTGCGAGCTTCGCTTCCGCAAGTGAAGCTTCGAGCGAGACGGAGCATTCGCGCTCGTGATCGACTGCGTTCTGTACCTCCCGAGACTGATATACGTTGCCTTCAGCTCGCTATCATACTTTTCGACCAAAGCGTTCACGCCTTCGTCAGCCTTGAAACGTAGCACATATCAGCCAGCATAAGTATGAAAAGGCACAATCGCCATGATTAAAGAGGAAAGATAAAGATGACTTCCCGCCTCCTTGAGACGAGCTACGTTCAGGTAGGCGTCGCGAAAAGTCAGCTGGTCAAAACCCGGGAGGATCCTCGGGTCGCAGGCACGAGCCGGATCAGCCGACGGGCCAGTTCCCTTGTCGGAAAGAGCTACCTTCTTCGTTGTCTTCTTCTTCTTGCCCGCCTTCTTCTCCTTCTTCTTAGAACCTTATGCAGGAACCATGTCGTTTCCGAGAGAGACATCCTCGTTTGAAGGATTCGGAGCAGTACGATCTTGCTCCCCTTCAATCCTTCCCTCGGAAGGATTACCAGCGTCATCGCCATCTCGAGCTCCCGAGCCCTCCTTGGAAGCAGACCCATCACTCGCGGGATTAGAGCTCTTCTTCTTCTTCTTCCTCTTCGCGGGAGGTTCCGCGGACAGGCTACCGCCGCTCGTGTCCACTTGGACTTCAGAGTCCGCAGCCCGTGGCCTTTTCGAACCACCCACGGACGGTTCGGGCATGTCCGAAGGAACAATCTCTGGAAGAGAGAGAGAGTCGCATCACCGGAAAGATCCCCTCCTCCCAAGTCGAAACTATTGATCGCATTCATCAGTTGGGTCCCTTGCGATTCCCCTCCCCGCTTCTTCTTCATCGCTTGAGAAAGATCGACAGGCTCTTTCATCGCTAATGCTTCTTTAACCACCCGTTGTTCTTCTGCCGTGTAAAGGTTAGATCTTTTCTTCCCGGGTCTAACCTTGCACCCAACGTCCTTCTCTCAGTCGGCTACCGGAATAAAACGGCATTAAGTGACGCACGTATTTAAAAAAAAAAAAAAGAGAAGGAAAGCGGAGAGGTCAAAGTCCTCGATACCTTGATTGATATACGCTCTATCCAGCGTTGGACCCTCTCCTCGCTAATGTCAGGCCACAACTGATGACCTTATTCGACTAGAGCTCGAGCATTGGATAAGAACGAAGGCGGAACGGCGGCGGCGGTCAGATAATAGTTGAGATGCGGCTCTGCACGACAAGAGAAAACAATTAGAATAAACAAAAATCGACAGCAGTCAAGACGAGCTAACTACCTGCTACATTGTTCCAATAAGTCCTAAAGTCGTTGTTAGGAGGATCAACAAAGGCAAACTGGTCGGACTTGATGTAGAAGTAGGAACACTGCCAGTTCGGGGTCTTGTCGGGATGACCAGTGATGATATTGTAGTTCTGCCTCATCCGGATCGAGAACAGGCCATGATTCAAGCGAGATATGGCCGTCAGCTGTTCAAACGCATAGACGCACAACGAAACATCGATCTCGGCGGCCATGACCATAAGGGCAACCATATTCGAAAGGCCCAGTTCACCATCTGACATAAGGCGAGATCTCGGCGCGAAACGTACGACGTCACGAGGCGAGGCAGCGGAAACCAAAGCTTGGTATCACCTTTGAAATACGATTCGTTGACGCATTGATAACCGACTGGAGGCGACCACGGGCTTTGCTCTGCAGTCAGAATCAAATACGTAACACCCACAGCATTGCGAGCTACGAGTAAAGCTTCTACCGACTTCGCAGTCGAATGTGTCTTCTCGGTTTTTGGCCAAAACTGAGTCCCAGCGCGGCGAAGCTTATCCTCAGGAATCGCGGGTTCCCGTTCAAAGACCCCATGCCACTATAGTGCGTAGGGACCTTCGGGCGGGCATCTTCCTCTTCCGGCTCCGTGTTTGCCTGGTTAGATTGTCTAGACCGAGTTCGCCTAGACGGAGCAGCACGGGAACGACCAGATGGCGGAGATCCGAGGCGCAGCACTCTCGGATCATTCATTACTTCCGCGGCAAAATTCCCGTCATCCTCGCCCCTAAACTATCTTTCCGAATCGACGACCAGCAATCTATGTGCCAGGTCAAGACCGGCAAAATCCCTCAACGCTTCCCGATGCCTTAGATCAAAGTCGTGTAAGGGCTCACCAGTGGTCTCGTCCCGAGTAGGACTCGACGCCGTAGCAACCGCTTTCCCCTTCTCCTCCGCCGATAATCTATTTCGCGGACACATCTTACCGACGGCGAACGTATATATATTCTACAAGTAAGCCTAGAGAGAGAAACTAGAGAGAAGGGAGAGAAAGAGTACCTGAAGAAACGGAGAAGTGATGAGAATGAAGAGGGGAAGGGTATTTATAGGCAATGAAGAGGAGCGCGATTCTCAAAGGCATTAATTAGGTCTACTCGAACCTAGTTGGGCCTAAAAGCCGCCCGCAACTGTTCATGTTCCGAGTTAAATGGGCTTCAATTCCCAAGAAACTTCTAGATCCTGCGACTGTTCACATTCTCTTCCGAGTTCCGAGCTAACGACCACGAACGCTCCTGTAATGAACTCGAGATTGGCATTAACTGATGGGATGGGCCTCGAGCCGACGACCCGCACTCGCGAAAGCAACCGTATCCGAATATGCGAGTTGAAAGGCCGTTATTTGGGAAGACGACGTAACGCATTAATTGACCTGGTTATTCTATGGGCTAACTTGACGAAATCCGCTCCGATTAAGGTCATAACTCGGCAGCGGATCTGGGGGACTTACTGTAGGTGGTGGAATGTACTTCCTCACCAAGCCCATATAATAACGAGCTCAGCCCAAGCAAGTTCAGGCCCAACAAAAGAGCTCTTCAGTAATCAGCGACCAATTGAGCTTAGCTCGGCTAATCCCCGTGATTAACCGAGTTAAAGGTGTTTAAGCAAGGTGTTTGAGCTAGCGGGCCGACCAAGGCCCATTTGACGAAGCCTTCAGGGGCCACGATGAATATATTAGGTCAAGACATAACCACTATAAAAGGGAGAGAGGGACTAATGAGAAAGGGATCCGAAATCACTCTCACTCACAAGGCGGCTAGAACTAGGATTTTCACTCATTTGCTTCTTTTCCGACTTGTATGGCTTGGCCGAGACTCCGCCTCGCCTCTCATTTCTCTATTTGTACCCGAACTCTCTTATTAATACAAACACACATTTGACTCTAAATAGTAATAAAACGTCTTTGAAATAATCCACCGACGAATCATGTCACTCATTTACTGAACAGACCGAACTCGGTTCAAACAGGCACGACCTGTTCTGAGTAAAACTGAATGAAACATTGGTCTTAGATCCAAAACTTTTTATAAGAAAATTACAAAATGATGAACGACACAAACATGCTGCTCTGATCTTTTCTGTAATTTATATGATCACTTGTCGTTTTCAGATCTGAAAAGGCATGGAGACTTTTATGGATAAGGACGTTCAAACTTTAAAGTCTTAGGTCAGCTTATTTACTCAGAAAATAAGGTAGGAAGTAAGAACTTGCAAAGACTAATCAAACTCGAACTAAACGTTTTTGTATAGTCAGATCAGTAACTAGTTGTTAAGACACTGCAACCTTTTTATTAAATAAGTAACTAATCTTTTTATTATAGAAAAGCTTGAAGATTAGATAGATAGTTTTCAGTTCAACTACACATAGAAATAAAACATAGTATTGAGAAATTGGGCAATGAGCAGCCACTTATTACTCTGAGCATTATTATTGTTACTGAAGCAGAACCATTTTGAAGAGCCTATTAGAAATGTCTCACTGAAGGATCTTCTGGGAAGCTGGCCTCTTGGTGATCTCTGCCACCCACGCGTTGACACGTGGACGCTCTGTGAAGAGCTTCTTAGTGGGGGTGTTAAGCAAATATTGAACCGCAGGAATGTGGTGAAGATCGGTCAAAGTAAAAGAGTCACCAGCCAAGTACTTGAACTCCTTGAGCCGAGCCTCGTACACATCAAGGACCTTGGCTAACTTAGCCTCCTCTTCAGCAACAACTGCTTGGTCTGTGGTCAAGCCATAGATGAGCTTAAACACATGTTCCCAAGCAAGCTTTGAAGCCACTGGGTCGAACTGATGAGCTTCTACTTGCATTCCAATGGCCATGATTGCATAGTGGGCTATGTTCTTGGAGTCAGCAGGAAGAAGGTTAGTTCCTTGGCCTTCATATCGGTGAGCTATGTACTGAGTAATAGCTCTTGATTCTACACAAAACAACCAGATCATGTTAGTGAATGTTTCTTCTTATTATACATATATATATCAAAGTAAATAAAAATATTCATACCAAAAAGCTTGAGGTCTCCATCTTCAAAAGCTGGAACTTTACCAAAAGGCTGCAATATAAATAAAACGCAAACATTCAAAATTCAGCCTGGTCTTGTCTTTTTGTTTTTTTTTGAAAACTTGTTAAGTGTTGGTCTTGTCTTACAAGATAGATTAGATAATATATACTTACGTTGCGGGATAGGAAAGGCTCTTTCTTGTGCTCACCGTCCTTGAGGTCGACATGGACGAGCTCGAAGTCAAGGTTTTTCTCGTGGAGGGTGAGGAGGACTCTCCTGGTGGAAATTGAAGCAGCATGTCCGAAAACTTTGATACCTGCCATTGATTTTGATTACAAAGAAACTTTTTAAGAGATGTGATGTTTGATGTTTGAAGGTGAATGTGATGAAATAAGACACAAGTAGTGATGGTATTTATACAAGTAAAAACCAGAGCATTTTCTGCATTCTCACTAATGTTACAATATTAATTAACAAAAATATAGTGCCTCTCCAAGACCGTTGCCATCAATATTGACTTGTCTTTTTGGAGGTTTTTTCAAAGTTGAACTGGATTGATTAACGATTGAAGTTTTGTTTTTACATTTGGTTAAGGGATAAAGTTTTTTTCTTCTAGATAAAGCATTCAATGTCATAAGAGAAAAGATCAAACAAGTCCGTATTAACTTCCAAAAGACTCAAACTTCCATATAATAGTCAAGCAAGCTTCATCTAGTAACATGACACACCTTTTGGTTATTACCGGTTCAGTCTATTGCTTTCCAGTTTCAGTTTCGGTTAAATTGAGTTCATTTTGATGTTGAATTTGATATAACAATTGTTACTGGAGTGTTAAAGCCTACTTTGGCTTAGTGTGAACAAATGTATAAAGAATGAGACCAAAGAAGTTTAGATGATGGAATTTACAGTGGCGGATCCACGTTGGTGAACAGAGTGTCATATGACACAGTTTAAAATTTATGTTTTAACATTTTGGTGTTCACAAATACAGACTCGGCCGATCATCATGTCTTTTTTTATAGAAAAATTACTCCATTTACTAGGTATTTATCCGCGAATTCGCAGATACAAATAATTTTAAAGTTTAATAATTTTTATGTTTCAGAGATGTTTTAATATTTTTTTTTAGTTTTAAAAAATTGAATGTGAATTTATTTGTTATATTTGCCTAAATAAACAGATCCGTATCTTTGTCCGTTTAAATTATTTTATCACTCAAAATATAAAATATGACTTTTACAACAATTAATAGATTTTATAACAATAAAATAATTAATGTATTCTCCAAAAGTCATTTCTGAATAATTACCGTATGTAATTTGATTTCCAAAGGCAGTTTGATTACTATTACATTAATTTTAGGGAATTTTGAAAAGTCAATTGTAAAACTAACCCATGATTTTTTGTGGAATTTTTGTTTATCCAATTTATCTTAAAGTTTGGATTATTTATGAAAACATCATTATTATTTTTTCCTGAAATCACAATGCCATTATCATCAATACACTCAACAACCATGAACAACCAATATGAAGCTCTTAATACATCTAAAAATTGTTATTAACACATTATATCTCACATCCTATACACAAAAATTACATCTCTCTCATTTTCTCTCTATATTCATAAAAAAAACTCAAGTTTTTTGCTTCTGAAGATTTTAAGGTTCATATAGCCATTTAAGCTCATGATTCCTTATCATTAACGATTGAGTCGCTGTCATAGTGACATTTTGTGTGCTTGGAGAACTAAGCAAGTTTTATCACTGATTCAAGGTATGAAATCAATTTTTTTTCATATTTGTTCGCGAGAAGACTTTCATATAAATTTTCTCAACAGAGAAGACTTCCACAGAAGTCTTCTAGTCAAAGCATAGGTTAATTTTTAAATTGACGTTCTGTGTGTTTTTTAGAGAAAATTTTCATGGGAATCTTCCAAATTTTTCATTGTTGACAAAAAATGTTAGTTTTGCAATTGACCGAATTATGTTAAAAATTTGACTTTCTACGAAAAACTTCCCGGTAAATCTTCCGGCGGAAGACTTCCGTGGAAGTCTTCTCAACTTTTAGATGAAGTCTGCTCATTGTCGGTGAAAATCTGTGTAGGTTAATTTTTCAGTTAAAAGATTAAACTTTAACACCTAATTTAAACTAGAATAATTCCAGGTAAGTCCTCTACCAAAAAACTTACCTGGAAGTCTTCCACATTTTTATTCCGTGATTCTGGTCGAACCTAAGGTTATGAAAGAAGACTTTCAAGGAATTCGTCCGTTGGAATGGAAGTATTCTCAATAAAAGTCAAATATAGATAATTGCAAAAATAACCTACGCAGATTTCCACCGACAGTAAGCAGACTTCATGTAAAAGTAGAGAAGATTTCGTAAAGTCTTCTGTAGAAAGTCAAATTTCTGAAACAATTTGGTCAACTGCAAAACTAACATGTTTATCCGGAAAAACTTCCCTCGAAGTCTTCTCTGATATTTTCGATAATTTTTTAATTAGAAAAATAAGCCAATATTTACAAAGGAAGACTTCCTTAGAAGTCTTCTGTAGAATAGACTTTTCTGGAAGTCTTCTTTTGTAAATTTTCAGTTGAAAAATGACTTAAACTGAAGACTTCCACGAAAGTATTCTCTGAAAGACTTCTACGAAATGTATAATAAACTTTCATTTTCTTCAAATTTAAAATGACTTTGTAAGATTTTACTGTTAATTCATGTGTTTTAGTCAATATTTGGGCTTCTGAATGAAATCATAACTTAATTGGTGATAATTTATAGATTTTCAAATATGTTTATTAATGTTTCTAGCTAATGATTGAGGACTTCCGTGTAAGTCTTCTAAAAGTATGGTGGGTTAAATTTTTGACGTTGATGTTCTGGGTTTGCTAATGTGTTTTTATTTTATTTTTTGCAAGTGATATGTAAGTTAATTGTAGTATACGAAGAATGGTTGGTGAAAGATGAACCTTGAGATTTTGTGGTTGATAATGATAAGGGAGCAGGAATTTCTTTTCTAACTGAAGGTTCTACACATGCTGAACTTGTCGAAATGACTCAAGAAGAATATAACCTGGACATGAACACAAAGGTTGTGGAGTTAACTTACTCATTACCTAGTGATCGACAAGTTTTGAACTTGATCAAGATTACTAAAATGCATCATGTACGTCTTTGTGTATCAAGCCGGAGCTAGACGAAAAAAGTTACTGATGGAAACAAAGAATCTAAGATGGTAATGAAGTTTCAGATGAAAGGAAAGAATATGAGAAAGGTGAAGAAGATGATGAAGGGGAAGAAGATGATGATAATTTTAAAAAATAATATATATTGTAGACATAAACATATTTAACAAATTATTTTCATTAACATCTCTTAAAGTTTAGAAAAGAATGCACAATTAAAAGAGTACACATACCAATCATAAAGATACCATAAAAAAAAATTTTACATATTGAGTTTGAGATCATTCCCAAACATAGATAAGCTTAGACTTCACTTAGGTTAAATATTCTTGGTTTGGAAGACTTTTGAGAAATCTTCTAAGAAGTCTTCCAAAGTCTGGCTAATATTTGAAAAATCTGCATATCACAAAACATTCAAATTGCATCAAAACAGGAAAAAAATCAAAAAAAAATTTTTATCACTTAAATAATAAATAAAACAATCACACTATGTTGAATTTACAAATTTTTAGAATCTATCTTTAAAGGAGTGAAAGATGATAACCATGTAGTGAAAAATTTGCAAAAACAAGATAAATTAGTGAGAAAGACATTAAAAATGAGAAATTGATCTAAAATTTGGTGTTTTCAAATTCAAATAAAATACAGAGAGGTTGGCGAGTTTTAGAGTGATAAACATTACATTTTTGTTGTAGCTATTAGTGAGAAAAAAATATTTTTCGATTCAGAAGACTTTCTTGGAAATCTTCTGACATAAAATGTGTTAGAAGTTTTAATGGAAAGTCTTTTGAAAGTCTTCTGAGAAGTTTTTCAAAATCTGACTCAGATCTGAAAAAAATGCATATCCAAAACATTCAAATGATAGTAAAACAAAGAAAAAAATATAAAAAAAAATGTTTATACTTATATAATAACTAAATCAATCACATTATGTTAAATCTATAACTTATAATAATCTAACAAAGAAAACACACAAAATACATATCCATATTTTATAGATTTACTTTAAATGAGTGAAAGGTGACAACTATGTAATAAAAACCCTGCAAAATCAAGATAAAATAGTGAGAAACACATAAGAATGAGAAATTGAGATAAAGTTTGGTGTTATCAAGTTCAAATAGTTTAAAGAAATTTAAATAGGTTAAAGAGAGGTTGGTGAGTTAGAGTGAGAATTATTACATTTTAGTTGCCTCCATTTGAGAGGAAGAAAGATAAAGTGGATAGTTTTTTTATATAAGAAGACAAAAATTCCAATTAGGTTAAATATTTTGGATACAGAAGACTTTCATGTAAGTCTTTTGATAGAATACTTACATTAAAGTCTTCCAAGAAGTCTTCTAGACACTAAATTTACTATTCGCATAGAAGACTCATCGAAATTTTTTAGTGCATTATTTTGTTAGAAAACTTTTTAATAAGTCATCTAAACTCTATAATCAAATAACTAACTAAATCTCACAAAAAACTTTATTAAACATAAAATAAATTTATAAAGTGCTTAATATACACAAAAATAAACACATATATGTCAAATTTAAATATTTTTTAAAAATGTTACATTTCAAAAATCTAACCCTAAATAATACAAACAATACTATAACTATGTTACCAAATACCCAACCAAATAATATCATCACTCGATCTACATTCACTCATCTATGTTAAAACCAATTCAATTTTATTAAATCTAAATTTATATCACTTACAAATGTCTATAATCTAAGATGATTTAAATTTTTCTCCTATCAAAATTTTTCTTTATAAAATTTATAAATTATTTTTAAGATTTCGTACACTAGAAAACTTCCCTTGGAAGATTTAGCAATAGGCGAGAAACCTTAATAAAATCTATAAATTCTTCCAAACCCTAAAATCAAATATATAACTAAATCATAAACAAAAACTTCACTAAACCTAAAATCAACTTATAAAAGGTTTAATATACACAAAACTAAACACATATAAGTCATATTTAGTTGTTTTTTAAGTTAAGATTCTATAATCTAACCCTAAAAAACATACAATACTATAACATAGTTACCAAACTCTAAACCAAAAATATCATGACTTAACTTACATCGTCTATGTTAAAAACTTTTTAATTTTAGTAAATATAAATTTATATCATTTAAAATGTCTATAATTATATGATTATGATTGTTTTCCTAATTAAAATATTTTTTACAAATTTATAAGCTATTTCTAAGATCAAAAATAGTTCTTTGAAAGTCTTCTCATTCGCAAAATTATTATGGTAAACTGCAATACTGTTTTTTTTTTTTTATCATGAAAAGATGTTCATAATTTTACTAGCTTTTTAAGTTACTTTTGCATTTAATTGAACTTGAGGTACAAATTTTCATTTAAAATTAAGTTTTTAATCATATTTGACAAATTCCTCTTAAATTTATGTATTTAATAATATTTATAAAAATGATATATACATGATAATAATTGCTTGAAGAACAAATAATTTCATCAGTTAATAAGACTTAAGAGTAATTCATTTTGTGGATTAACTTCAGACATGCAAAATTTTGATATAAATAACCAACCAATTCCGAGTTTCTGAAACTTCATAGAAATTATGAACAACTGTCAAGTAATTCAGATAAATTAAAACAACTAGACACATCAAATATATATAATTGATATAGTTTGTAAGTCAAGTTTACATGATTATTCATATTTTATATACCATTATCTATAAGATTCACAAATAACAACAAAAATAATTAAGAACTAATTTTATATTTTTTAGTTATCTATACAAAAGGATGTACTGCTTAAACAAAGATATTTAATCTATTATTTTCTTCTTCTGTCGCAAAAACACCAAATGATAAACAACTTCAGCAAGAAATAATAAAAAAAAATTACAGAAAATCCTTACAAAATAATAATCATGAAGCACAATAAAAAATTATTAACTTCTAATAATTTAGATAATAATCAAAGTTTTAAATTAATTACTAAAATTTGTAATTTCTAATCGTCTAGACAAAATTGTCTTATTACAATAAAAAAGTGTAGTTCTAAAAAAAAAGAAATATACATGTATTTTTCAACTTTCTCATTTTTAAATCATAAATAGAGTATTTACAAATGATCTCATATATATAAGATCTCTAAACGATATTAGCACACAGTATAACAAACACGAACATAACTAAAATTCAAAAAAAAACAAGAATTTTTAAAAACATTTCATCACTGAAAAGTCTCAAGAGACGAAGAACATAAAAGCAAAGCATAACAAGTCAACAACCCAAAAGGATAAAAGACTGACAAAGTTTCAAAGAGACTGATAGTCGAAGAAGCAAATATCAAAGACTACTGATAAGCAAATGAGTGGCATCAAGACGCTAATACACATAAGCTTACGCAAGAATCTTATACAAACTAAATAACTAATACCGTTCATACAAGACATGACTTCTCAAAAAAGCCAACATCCAACATAATTTAACCAAATAAGAAAAGTCAGTCACACACAAACAATACGATCTACGAAAACCAAATTTTAATGTGACATAGTTTCCAACAATTTATACAAAAAAAAAAACTCAACGTTCACTGCATATGATAGTAGGATTTTCTAATCAAACTATCATAACTCAAAAACGGCCACTCTAAAAAAATATACTGAGTCATATGACCAATATTAAATATTGATATTGGCGAGTTATATGACTACTGTTCCATAAAGAATCACATGCATAAGAAACAGGTATAGCAAGAAAAAAAGTTCATTTGGACTTATGAATCAACTCCAAATGGTATCACCGTATCAGCAAAAACATATGAAAAAGAAAGAGGTGAGATTAAAGAGAAAATGCATTGTGTGGAGGTAACAGGAATAACAACATCTAAGTTGACTGAGTTGCAAGTAACCCAGAGTCACTTAAAGACAATAAACCAATACTTCCTACTCTCACCAACTCAGATCTTTAAACAAACAAATGTAGTATAGCAAGTAAAAAAAACATTAAACATAAGTCACCAAATGATACAACTAGAAGCATATGAAACATACACATATCGCAGAACATATGGTAAAAAAATTACAGAACTAAAACAAATCCTGTGGAAATAAGCTTCAAACCTCCAATTGTTAGAGCGAAAGTAAACATAAATATCTTAGACGAGTTATATAACTATTGTTCCATAAATAATCACATGCATAAGAAACAGGTATTAGAAACATGCACACTAAGAAAAAAAAACATTGGGACTTATGAATCAACACAATGGTATCAGCATAAACATATGTAAAAGAAAGAGATATAAGATTAAAGAAAAAAATGATAATATGGAGGTAACACGAATAACATCTACTTATGGCTGAATCGCAAGTAACCTCAACAATAAACAATGCTTCCAAAATCCTACCCTCGCCAACTCAGATATTCAAACAAACAAAAACAATAGTATAGCAAATAAAAATCATTAAACATAGCAATCAAATCAACAAATGATACGACTAGAAGCATATGAAACAGACATATTGTAGAGCATATGCCAAAAGATCTACACAAAAAAAAAAAAAAAAAAAAAGCCTGTGGAAACTACCTGATTATGCATTATAAACACAATATCCGAGAGTATCACCCAAGAGCCATGAAATCTATTAAACTTAAGCTGAAACACTTTGAATTATGTTAGAATTTACATACCTTTATATATAGCTCTACAATATAATAAAGCACTTTAAAAGAAATTTTTTAAATCTTAAGAAACTAAGTGAGACAACACTGATGCAGTGCTACGGTCATCATAGCTTTTATAAGCACTCAAGAATGAATTTTCTTATGAGAGACAATCATGTACCGAAGAATAATATAAAGTTTTAGAGATCAATTCAACATAGAGAAACAAACAATAAGGTAGAACCTAAACAAAGATTCGGAAAAACAGAGATGCAAAAACTTATTTTATAGATACTTGACATTAACTCAAGCAACATGAATATAAAAAATGGATATCAAGCTTCTGCAAATTGATTAACACACTAGTAATATATACATAGTTTCTTATAGAACTAAGGAAACTGAAGGCAAAAGACATATGGACATCTATTAAAGATCAATTACGATTCCAGAAATGGAACTCAGAGGAGAAGAACAAACCCAAAATATTAAAAGAGTGGGAAAAAAATAACCTGAAACTCTTGGTGGTGTCTTTGAAACCCAGAGGGGAGGAGTTAGACGACATCTGTAAGCTTGTTCAAATGGAAAGATTTGTGTTGATCTTCTATATGTTTGTTCATTACCTCTTGATAGTGTGTAAACACAATGAATTTGTACTACTGATGTCAACCTGCATTAAAAAAAAACTGATTAAATCTTTGATAGTCGATTGTATGTCTAAACGAGATCAAGAAATAAAGCATCATATATAGAGAGAATAAGAAATACACATACCTGAAACAGAAGAAGGAAAAAATATTTACCTTATCTCTTAGTACACCTGGAACCGGGAAGGATTGTGTTGCTGACTATAAACCGAGTAGTCAGAAGAGGGAGGCCAACCTCATTTTCATTTTAGAAACTCGGTTCTTTTAGTTTGAGGAATTTCATTAGATATAGGCCGAGGCATTTGTGTTTAATTGACCAGAAAACCAAGTAGTCCAAAGAGGTGGGAAAACCTCATCATTCGCGTCCTTTAGTCTCTTGGCTTTTATTTAGCTTGAGTGACTAGGATCTCAAGCAATTCTAGAGGCAATTGTGTTTAACTCAGTTGAATAGAAACCTGAGTAATGTAATGATATGGGACACCCTCATATGTATTTTTAGCATCAGGGACTTTTGTTTGGCTTGAGATTTCACTTGAGTGACTAGGATCTCAAGCAACTCAGGTAACTAAGATCCTAAGAAGGCAAAGGGACAACCTCATGAGCAGTCTAGCATTAGTGACATAGTAGGGACGTTTCAGAGAGGTAATTAAGATTACCTTGTTACAAGTCATTTGTTTAGAGCTCGGGTGACTAGGAAACCGAGTTTTGCAAGGGCATTCTACCGTAGGACAAGCTTACTTGTGTTCTGTTCAGGGACGTTTCAGAGAGGTAATTAAGATTACCTTGTGCAAATTAGAGCCTGAGTGACTAGGAAACCCAGTTTTGCAGGGACATTCTACCGTAGGACAAGTTTACTTGTGTTCTGTCATCAGGGACATTTTAGAGAGGTAATTAAGATTACCTCTTTACCAGCCATTTGTTTATAGCTCGGGTGACTATGAAAACCGACTTATTCAGGGACAATCTCTACTGTGATTGGGAAACTGCGGGACTAACTCTGTGTTCTTTCAGCAGAGACATTTCAGGAAGGTAATTAAGACTACCTTGTTTCATAGCATATTGGTTATAGCTCTGAGACTATGAACAAAGTTTTTATAAACAAGCGGGACAATTCCTAATGTTCTGACACCAGGAACATCAGGGAGGTAATTAGGATTACCTTTTTACGAGTCATTTGTTTCATAGCTCGGGTGACCAGGGAACCGAGTTATTTAAAGAAGCGGAACATCTTCATATTCTAGCATTAGGGACATTTCAGAGAGGTAATTAAGATTACCTTACTTCTCGGACGAGCCACTTGTGTTATTCAAAGAGCCGGAACAAGCTCATCTGTGTTACAAAGATTACCTTGATTCTAAGACGAGGCATTTGCTTATAGAAACCACGGGACAAGCTCACTTACATTAAGGCATCATGGACACTTCAAAGAGGTAATTAAAATTACCTGTAGTACGAGGCAGTTAATGGGACAAGCTCACTTACATTAAGGCATCATGGACACTTCAAAGAGGTAATTAAAATTACCTGTAGTACGAGGCAGTTAATGGGACAAGCTATGTGTTCAATCATCAAGGACATTCAGAAAGGTAATTAAGATTACCTTGTTTCAGAACAGTTTGATTATAGCTCTGAGACTAATAAACTGTGGGACAAGATCTCTGTTCAATTATCAGGGACATTTCAAAAAGGTAATTAAGATTACCTTGTTTCAGAACAGTTTGATTATAGCTCGGAGACTAATAAAAATGTGAGAAAAGCTCCATGTTCAGTCATCAGGGACATTTAGAAAGGTAATTAAGATTACCTTGTTTCAGAACAGTTTGATTATAACTCCGAGACTAATAAATTGTGGGACAAACTCTCTGTTCAATCATCAAGGACATTTCAGAAAGGTAATTAAGATTACCTTATTTCAGAGCGTTTGATTATAGTTTTGAGACTAGTAAACTGTGGGACAAGCTCTGCGTTCAATCACCAGGGACATTTAGAAAAGGTAATTAAAATTACCTTATTTCAGAGCATTTTGATTATAGCTCTGAGACTAGTAAACCGTGGGACAACCTCTGTGTTCTATCATCATAGACATTCAGAAAGGTAATTAAGATTACCGTGCTTCATTATAGCTCTGGGACTAGGAAACAGAGTTTTATTAACAAGCGGGACAACCTCATCTGTGTTTTGGCATCAGAGACATTTTAGAGAGGTAATTAAGATTACCTTGTAACGAGGCATTTGTTTATAGCTCATGCAACTAATAAACCATGGGACAAGCTCACTCACATAATGGCATCAGGGATAGTTTAGAGAGGTAATTAAAATTACCTCGTTTTCAGTATAGATAGGATAAAAGAAAACTTCATGCTAAAGACAAAGAAAACAAACGAATTTGAAACAAAGAATAATGAAACGAGTAAAACTGAAGTTAATAAGATAAAGGAAAGACATATAACGAATACCAGCTCAAACTAGAGACTGGTGAATACTACAAAGATAAGAGTTAAAATATGTACTACTTGTTTTCAAGCATAACTGCTTATAATAGAATAGAATATGTTTATAGAATAGTTTAAAGAATAGTTAAACTGTCCAATTTAAAAAAAAAAAACTTAAAGAAAGAGGAAATACCTGGGAAGAAAGGTGTCGTCAATGAATGGTTTGATAGAATAGAGACTGTTATCGCAGATCCATGTAATAATCACCAATGAACCTCACCTAAGTTCATACACAAGCTTTACATTAGAGTATGTCCTCAACTAGTAATTGAACAACCTATTCAAACAAAGGGCTAAAGGCTGAAGGTGATAACTGATAAGACACTGGAGCGAAAGAACCAAGCTTTTACAACTATACAAGCTTACAATCAGAATCATTAGAATAAAACAAAGCAATAAAAGATAAATTCAAAAATCAAGAATCAACCTTGAAGAAGATCCGTCGGATAGTATTATGCGGATATCTCACTTCTTCTGCGATGCCTTTTGAAGAAAGAAAAGCGAATCTGCACGAGAAATTTCAAATTAGTGATTGTGGTTAATGCGAATTCAACAACCCTAAATAAACACCCAAAAATTGAAATAAAAAACCCTAAATAAGCACACAAAATTTTGAAATTCAAAAACTGAATGTCAAAACTGAATCTGCACGAGAAGAAGAGCAGAAAAACGAATTTGGACGAGAAATTTCAAATTAGTGATCGAGATTGATGTAGTATCAACAACCCTAAATAAACACCAAAAACTGAAATAAAAAACCCTAAATAAGAACCCAAAAATGAAATTAGAAACCTTAAACATCAAAAAGGCGAATGAAATAAAAGTAAAAAGGTATAAGCAAAGCGAACAGAGTAATTCTGGAGATGATGGTTTCGTGATCGCCTCCAGAAACAGTCGAGAGAGAACAGTATTTTCACCCTAGAGGACAAAAACTATTTAAATAAATATTTTTTTTGTTAAGCGACAGTAAAACGACATGGTTTAACTTAACACTAACGGTCAATAGCTTAGCCGGTTTAATCGTCGCACGAAGAGTGTATTGCAACGGCTACTTTTTATTTTTATTTTTTTTGAAAAAGTTTCTCAAGTACTATAAAATTTCTCTAGTACTTTTTATTACTATAAAATTTCTCAAATATTTTTTTTTTTTGAAAATTTCTCAAGTATATGAACGTTAAATTACCTTTTACAAGATGATTAGCTTCTACGAATTTACCAAACCCAATAACAAACAACTTCGTAAAAAACAGAAATTTTGTAAAATAAAACAAAACATTGCTATCATATTGTCTTTTCACCATAATTGCATATAGAAAATTATCATATATAACATATTTTTGGTAAAATCAAATTTATTCTACATAATATTTGTATTTAAAAAAAAATAACAAATAGTACTAAATAATGTTTAAAATATAACTAAAAACATTTCTATTTTTCAGAAAATCTGAAACTAATCCTTATTTCTCTCTCTTCTGACCTCTTTTTGGCGTTTCTTGTCTATACAGATGAGATGGAAAGAAACAAATCTTTAGGTGGATATTATAGATCTCTCAATATTTTTGGGATGGATGATGACTTACAAATTCTACTAACTAACAAATCATATTTCTTGGTGGAGTAAATATGTGAATACTGCAAAGCCTTTAACTTTGGGGATGACCAGATGCTGTAAATATATGTCTCTGCATGGAGATTTTATTCTAAGAACGCTCAAAGTCTTACGTCAGCTTCCTTGCTCAGAAAATTAGGTAGAAAGTAGAACTTGCAAAGACTAATCAAACTCAACCAAAAGTCTTTGTATGATGTATAATATGCTCACTAGTCAAAAAAAAAAGACATTGCAACCTTTGTATTAAATAAGTAACTAATCTTTTTTATTACAGAAAAGCTTGAAGATTAGGTAGATGTAGTTTTTAATTCAACAAAGATCTCTCCAGAACACATACATAGAATAAAAACAGAAAAAAAAAAACAGAGTACTGAGAAATGGGGCAATGAGGTAGCCACTTATTTACTCTGAGTATTATTACTGTTACTGAAGAAGAGCCTTTTAGATATTCCTCACTGAAGGATCTTCTGGGAAGCTGGCCTCTTGGTGATCTCTGCCACCCACTCGCTGACACGTGGACGCTCGGTGAAGAGCTTCTTAGTGGGAGTTCCAAGCAAGTATTTAATCGTAGGAATGTGGTGAAGATCGGTCAAAGTAAAAGTGTCTCCAGCCAAGTACTTGAACTCCTTGAGCCGAGCCTCGTAAACATCAAGGACCTTGGCTAACTTAGCCTCCTCTTCGGCAACAACGGCTTGGTCTGTGGTCAAGCCTTTCTTGAGCTTAAATACTTGTTCAGAAACAAGTTTTGAAGCCACTGGCTCGAACTGGTGAGCTTCTACTTGCATTCCAATGGCCATGATTGAATATTGGGCTATGTTCTTGGAGTCGGCCGGGAGAAGGTTGGTTCCTTGGCCTTCGTATCGGTGAGCTATGTACTGAGTAATCGCTCTTGATTCTACATAAAAGAAACAAATCATGTAAGTGACTTTTTGTTCTTCTTCTAATGCATATTGTCAAATCATATTTGAGATGATCATATACCAAAGAGCTTGAGGTCTCCATCTTCAAAGGCTGGAACTTGACCAAAAGGCTGCAATATATATCAAACGCAACCAGTTCAAGTATCAGACCAGATTTATCAAAAGTGTTGTTCTCTGTATCTTAGTAATTAAGGGGTTCAGTTGTGTATATATATACAAATATATTTTAGAAAATTTTAATTTTAAATAAACTACATTATAAAAGACCCAAAAGTATTTTATACGTGTACAATTTTGTTTTATCACGAAATTTATTTTTAAATATAAAACTGATAATTAAATAATCATTCCCTATATATTAAGAGTTTAGTTTTTTTGACTAGAGCCATAAAAGTGGTGAACCTCTCTTGAGTGTTGTCTTGTCTTACAACAACATAGATAGATAGATATACTTACGTTGCGGGCTAGGAAAGCCTCTTTCTTGTGCTCACCTCCCATGAGGTCGACATGAACGAACTCAAAGTCAAGGTTTTTCTCGTGGAGGGCGAGGAGGACTCTCATCGTGGGAGCCGAAGCAGGATGTCCGAAAACTTTGATACCTGCCATTGATTTTGATTACAAAGAAACTCTGAGAGATGTGATGTGTTTGATATTGAAGGTGAAGGTGATGAATTAAGACACAAGTAGTGTGGTATTTATACAAGTAAAAAGCAGAGCATTTTGTGCATTCTCATTAATATAATGCCTCTACAAGACCGTCGCCATCAATATTGACTAGTCTGCTTGGCTGAATTTTCAAAGTTGAATATATGGTTTTACAATTGGTTATGGTATGAAGCTTTTCTAATAAAGCATTCAATTCATCAGAGAAAAGTTCAAACAAGTGTGAACAAAGTGCCAAATGACTCATACTTTCACCTATTAGTCAAGCTTTATCTAGTAACATGACACCTCTTGGTTATTACGGTTCAGCCTTTGTTATTACCGGTTCAGTCTTGGCCAAATGATAAACAAAGATGTTAAGAAGATAGAAACAAGTGTTTAACAAAGTGCCAAATGACTCATACTTTCACCTAATAGTCAAGCTCATCTAGTAACATGACATCTCTTGGTTATTACTGGTTCACTCTTTGTTATTACCAGTACAGTCTTAGCCAAATGATAAACAAAGATGTTATGAAGACAGAATTTTCAAAGGATGTTTTTTCTCTTGTTTATTTGTTGACAAAATGTAGAAAATACACCAAATCAACAGAAAAGTAAACAATTGGGAGCCAATCATATTCCCTTAAGCTTTCGCAAAAGACCTATCAAGCTCGTCCCTCAAATACACTAGCCGATGGGACGACCACTAACATCGCTTCTTGGAATGTATCTGAGTTTTTAGGTCGTTTAAGAGGTTGCCTTAGAGTACTTCGAAGAAGAGGTTGCCTTAAAAGTATTTCGAGGAAGTGGATGATCATGTTTTTTTCACGCATATCCCTTAAACACTATTTACAAAGTGATTCGTCTATATTTCATTACCACATTGATTTATAACAAACAAATAATATGTTGTTTAAAATAGATTTATTCTTGGATTTATCCCTCCATAGAGTTGTATTATCACATATTTAATATCTTTTCTTTTTAAAAAACAAGATATTATCAAATTATATTATGTTTTAAAATGAAAAGGTAAATATATAAAAAGTAATATTTGTAAAAAATATAATTTTTAAAAATATTTTCAACGTTGTTAGCAAAACAGCACACCATAAATCCTAAATCTTACACTCTAAATCCATGAGTTAACCTTAAGCCGTCAGATAAATCCTAAACCCTAAATCAAAAACATTAAACACTAAATCTTTAAAATACTAAAGCCGTAATCTTAACCCCTAAACCCTTAGATAGTTTTAAACCCTAGGATTTATGGTTTATCCAGTGATTTAGAGTTTAGTGTTTAACATTTAGTTTTTAGTATTTAGAGTTTAGTGTTTTGTTCACGGTGTTAAAAATATTTTTTTATTTTCCCAAGGGTTTAGGAGTTAGGATTAAGGGTTAGGGTTTTTAAAATTTAGTGTTTAGTATTTTTGATTTAGTGTTTAAGATTTATCCGAGGGTTTATGATTTACCTAATGGGTTATGGTTTGTCCCAAGGTTTAGGGTTTAGGATTTAGGGTTTAGTGTTTTGCTATCGGCGTTAAAAATGTTAAAAATATTCCTTTTTGGAACTTTTATTTATTTTTATATTTTTATTTTAAAAACATAGTACAATTTGATAATATTTTATTTTCTTTTTTAAAAGATATTAAATATATATAAGACAATTCTATTGGTTTGTGAATTTAGAGATTCACCATAGGGGTGAACCCAAAAATATCTCTTTCATTTATAAAGATTGATGTTTTGGCAATATTTTTCAAATATAGTAATTAATTAATAATAACTCATATATCACTATAAAACTAAATTTGATCGTATAAATATTCATTTTGAAAATTTTGTTTTAAAAAATATATAGTAATAATTAGTAGCTCATATCCCTCAGATCCGTTCCATCGCTAAAAATTATATACATATCACATTAGTAAAATAAATAAATTAAATAAAATTACAAATATAAAATTATATAGCATATTTTGTATATATACATTTATATTATAAAAATTAAATTCAAGTGTGCCTTAACCAATACCAAGTTAATGTAGTACAAATAAAAGTTTTTTGTTAATAGTTAAATGATTGGATTTTTTCTTCAAATGTATCTGTTTATTAATCTGTTCATCAATTTAATTCGCAAATTGATTTTAAATTATTTTAACCAAAACAAACGGAAACTAATATTCATATATTTAAACATATGCATATTTAAACTAGAGAATAAAATACATATTTAAAATAAATAATCGTTAAATACAATATAATATAATTAAACCTTTTATTAACATCAAAATGATATATAAACCAAAATCAGAAGAAACAACCAAATAATCATGTAAAAATTTAAATAAATTTAAAATTTTAATTATTATTTCTCTGCATGGTGCCCTAAAGTCCTAGTGACTATTATATATGTATAGATATAGTTGTTAGACCAATTTTGACTAGCAGTGAGCTTTAAGGAATAATTAAATATTGGGTAAGAGTGAATACAAATGTGACTTAGGCTCATATGAAAAGTATTACATTAGAAAATGTATGTGGGAACAAGTAAATATAACTAGGTGGACGGCCTGCACGTATGTGCATAAATTAGTATAATCCATATATTACATGTATAAAAATTAATGTGAATATATAAATATATTGTAATTTTATTTTTCTCTCTCATAGTTACTCCATTTTTTAATCTTTTTTTTTCTTTTTTTTTTTCCACATATTCATTCGATCTCTTTCTGTATCTCTCTAGCTTATTATTTTTTTGTCTCTTTATACATCTCTTGCTCTCTTTCCTTTTCTTTCTCTCAGTTGATCAAATAATCTCAAAATCTTCCAAACTTACATTCACTTTCTCACAATCGCTTATATTCACTCTTACCCTTATCCTCACTATAATCCTCAATACTTCGCTTTCAAACTCTCTCTATCGCTCTTATGGTTACAAAATTTTCACCATTCAAACTCTCTCACATAGGATTAATAAATGATTTCAAAATCTATCTTACTTACATTTAGTCTCTCACTTATATCCACTCTCATCTTTATTCTTATCATAATTCTCACTCTCATCCTCATCATCACCATCTCTCCCCCTCTCTCCCCTCTCTCACATATTTGTTTTTAGTGTTTAACATAAAAAAATACTCTAATCATTTATAAAAGTGATAACTCAATAATAATATCACATTGAAAATTACAATGACTGTTTTTAAAAAAAAAATTATATATTTGACTGTTTTGCATTTATTTGACACATTTTTATAGTATATGTATATAGTGGGTAGAAATATTATTAGGTTTCTATTTATTAGTTTTTCACGATCTATGATTTATTGTATCCACTATAAAGATAATATTTATAAAATTGTTTATATAGTATCATATGTATTTATATTATAATTTTTAAAATATAATATATGATAATCAATTGTTTCAACAAAAAAATATGTTAATTCATTTAAATTTAAGATGCTTGATTATTTATTTGGTAACATAGATTAAATTAGGTAATTATATTATTAGTTTCTTTTTAAAAACTTGATTTAAATAAATAAAAATATAAATACCAACAACCAATCAAATTAAGAGAATTAATTCTAAATTTCACCTATGAGTGACGACTAAGAAAAAATCACTAAAATAACTTCTCAATTAATATATAGTACGATGGTTTCACCTCTTTCTCAAGAATCTAAGTATTATAAATAGTTCCTTGCGGTGTAAATCAAACCTAGGTGGCAGAAATTCCAGTCGGGAATCTCTTTACCACTTGGACCGACGTCCTAGTCATTTCTTATTCGGTTTTACGAGTCTTGCAGTAGGTACTTAATAGTCTTCTTTAAGACTCCTACAATAATCTTGTTTAAAGTGTTTGAAATCATTTAGATGATTGTTTTCAGTCTTCAGATTTATATATCAACATCGAGCTTGATGGTTATTTAACATTTAAAATTCTGATATATTACGATGTAAGTATACATTTTGAATGAATTTGTTTTGACTATTATGTCATTTGGCCATTTGTCAAAAAAAAAAGTGGTATAGTTAAGCATGTATTTATGATACTGTAAGAGTGAAGTTAAAGCACACAAAAAATTACATGGTGACTGTAGGATTAGTAAAACCATACCAAACTTCTCAAATTTAACGCACCGACCGACAAACGAATCAATAACGCTATAACATCTCAATTTGTAGTATATGATGATGTAAGTGATGCATGTTTAAAAAACTAGTTTGACTACATATTACTAAACTGTTTTTCCTTTTTTGGTCACTTGTCTAGAAATTTGTTAAACATGTTTTAGCTAGAATAATTGAATTATTGGTAACAATGAAAAACCAAGTTTTATATGGAACACTGGATCATTGGAGTAATTCAACAAAATGCAGTACTCCTATTAGGAATCACTTAAACAATTCAATACAAAATATATTTAATCCGTTTTACCCAACGTCATGCAAGACTTGATACATACCAATTCCTAAATACGTTAATCTCAAGCAATCATGATCTACAAACCAGACTTGTTATCTCGCAACCGAACACCGACCTCAAAGATTGCTTACCTAGGTTCTTAGTCTCTACAAAAGCACAGCTAAAACCCTACACTCGATATCACAATATATACTCAGATAAACTAGTTTATATTGTGATAAACGCAAATATTCCCAAATCTTCCTTGTTTGCCACCTGGCCAAACCTCCCAAGATTTTTGGTATTTATCCAAAACAAATGTCTTATAACGACTTCATTTAATCTCTTCACCAATGAGTAACACATCCCACATCTTGTGTAACTCGCAGGTCCAAACGCTCAAATCTTGAGCTTTCAAACATATGGAGAAGTGATTTTCGATAGTTTGTGAGTAGTGCTATAGTACTAAAAAGGCAAATGTACAGTCTATTAGGGTTGTTTCAGGACGTTACGCATACTATTCTACGTTCTTTGCATATCGTACTTTGCTTTCCCTAAAATGCTTTCTCATCTTGGTGTGTACTTGATGTTCTAATCCAACCATTTTAAGTCACAACCTTGCACAAACGAGAAGATTTACTCATGTGAGGATATATTTGACTACTTCTATCCTGCATATAGGACACTATAATCTTCCTGAATTGATTAGCTCATTTTTTTGTAGGTTATATTTTCACTTATGTTGCTTTCTTGATTGCATCCACATCAAAGAATGGCTCGGCTGGATAGTATAGCTACCATATTTTTCGAAGCCCAGTTACTCTTCCTCAGCTAGGTTTAGGCAAAATAGCAAAGCACGTACATTAGAGGTTTTTTCATTTTTTTTAATCTAAAAAACAAACAAACATTTAACCTAGTCTAATTCTAACTGTTTTGTTCCAAAGTAAAAAGAAAAGAAAATCAATTTATTGCTTATGTACAGAAAATCCAAGGGTTCCTCCACAAAGATCTTTTTTTTTTCTAATTCGGTTGGTTCCTACACCACCACTTTAAACCCGAAAAAAAGAAGTTCAAAATAAAGTATTTTCCGGTTTTAAGGATTTAACGTACATGGTTAGAAGCTTCTCAACCTCAAGCATTTAGAAGTGAAAATAATTCGAATCCAACCGAGTGAAGAGAACATTTCAAAAATAAAGATCAAATTAGTTATCTCCAATACTGACATTTCATTGATCTTTGTGAGGCGATTGATGGCTTTGGTGAATATAGGCCCATATCCAAAACTTGGAAAGGCCCAGGTAAACGAGCCCGGCCTGGTTCTTCAACAAACGTAAACCCTAGCTACCTCCATCGTCTTATATATAACCGCCTGTAACTTTTTCCATCTCATCGATCTCAGTCGAACGATGTCTAGGCTACTGTTTCCCCACTTCCTTGTTTCGAGGTCTTTCAGTTATGGTTTTCTTTCGAAAGTTTGATATAAATTTTCTTTTGATTTAGTTAGTGGTTACAGTGAAGGCAGTGATGATGAAAATCTACCTATTTTATGATCTCTGATTAGAAAATTTACCAATGGATCCTTCTGAGCCTTCGCTTGTATCTATATTTGTTATCTGCTTATTTCTTGTATTTGTTTCTCACAAAATTACTTCTCGAAATTTCTTTTTACTTTTAGAGTTTGGATAAGAAAGAGCCAATGGAATGATGATAACAGTTGATCGGAAAATATTTATGTCGACCAAAACTCAGACTACAATTATCTGATCACTTTGGCTCTCATCTATATCCTCTTTTTATTTTTGTTTTAAATTAAATTTCGCTTTTGTTGTTCTTTTGGAGATTTCTAAAGGAATTTTCTTGGATTATGGTTGTTCTTCTTGTCTCCTCACGATTTGGTTGTTGGTATAGTCCTCTCGCGATATGGTTGTCTTTAAATTGGAATCAGAATCAGTTATTTGTCCCATACGCTTCTGTGATTGATAATAAATCAGTAAACCCTATTGTGTTGACTGGATCATTCTAGCGATAGGTTGTCTTTAAATTGGATTTAGAATCAGTTATTTGGCCCATACGCTAATCTAAGGACACAATTAGAATTTAAGATTTGTGATTTTTTTCGGTGAAGATGTGATTCTGTTAGCAGTAGGACATTAAATGGTTGTTGAGTTTGTACAAAATTGTATGTCATTTATAAAGATGATCCAATTTGACAGTATGACATAAAAGAGCTTATAACATGTGCACGATACTGAGAACCAGATGATCCAATATCTCAAGCAAACATGCTTACTCTAAGCAAACTTCATCCATAAGATTGTAAGAGGGTTTGAAAAAATGACAAACTGTGAAATGCCTATAAAATAAGATTGTAAGAGGGTTTGGAAAAACAAATCATAGAACACATTGGTTTTATAATTTTAAAATTCATATTCAAATTCAATAATTTCTATGTTTTTTAAATTTATATTCAAATATACAGTTTTTAGTTCTATGATTTTAAATATACGAGTTAAAAGTACAAAGAAAAAGAACAAAGAAGTAATATTGTGTTGAAATTTGTTACTTTGGGATTTTATTCTTATTTTCCCTACTATCTCTATTCTAATTAATTTTTTTTAATAAGAAATTTATTTATTTTTCTTTTAAATACAAAAATGTGGTTAAGATATCTACAAAAATACATTCTATTTTAGAGTTTGCAAAACTCTCTATATATAAAGTTTATAGGTGTCAGGCTCTAAAAGCAAAATTTTAAACTTAATTTTAAGTATTTTATATTATAATTCTTATATTTGTCATAATTACATAGTTCAAATTCATAGAACTTTTATAAATAACTAGTGCATATATAAAAATATTACAGCAGTATTAAAAGATAAAATGTTACACTAAAACATAAAATTATTAATAAAAATATATATTTAATATTAAACTATAAATATAAAATACAACATTAAGTCTTGTAATATTGTTGTTGTCTAATTCTAATTTTACTATTTTAAAATTTATCTTGTTATTTTTTAACAAAAAAAAATATGTCTAAAATTTAAATTTATAAAAAATAATTTGAAATATTTATGAGATGATAATTTTTAAGGATAAACCATAAAATATATAATAATTATAAATATAATGTATAATTGTAAGGACCCAAATGCAAATAAAAATATGAAACTTCAAATTTGAAGTTTTGAATAGTGATACTATATTTGAAATTTCACAACTCAAAACTTCAAATTTGAAGTTTTAGAATTCTTTTATAAAGTGTCTTTTGAAGATGTTGTAACTACAAGTGTGATTTATCGAAACTATAATCCAGCCTAGACTAACCCTCTAAACTAGTTAAAAGGTTTTCTTTCCTCCTCTCCCCCCTCCTCGCACACGTGTTTTTCTCTCTCTTTTCTTCAGTTTCTGTATTTTTTTTTTATAAACCAAACTCTATACTTTAGTTGTCAAAAAAAAAAATTCTATATTTTGATATAGATGGTATTGCCATTCAGATAGGAGGTAAAAGACAAAAAAAATGTAGTTTCTCTCAGATGTGGTTCCCGAGGTCTGTCTCCTTCACCTTAGATTCAAATTTTGAATCGCTTAATCTCCTCCGCAGAGTTCTTGGCCGGTGACTTTCGATGGGGTAAAGCTCAGGAACTCCATCTCTGTACTCACACGATGTGGAACATCTCCACCTCATCTGATTTTCACCAAGCAAATAATTATAGAAGACCTTTCTTCTCAAGATCTGGGTATTTTGGTTGAAAGGATTTGAAGGTTTCACTGATGGATTTGTTTAGGCATACACAATCCAAATTTTATCAAGCAAAGAATTATTGAAGACCTTTCTTCTTAAGATCTGGGTATCTTGGTTGAAAGGATCTAAAGATTCAACCTCTGGATCTTCGTCATATTCCTCCTCGCCGTTTCAGAAATCAAGCCAAGAGTGCTACTGAATCTTCTAAATTTTCTAGCTATATGCTAAGTATCTACTTGTTACCAATAATTTAAGATCTTGACAAGAGCCGCTTTGTGGAAAAAAAACAGAGTCCTATTCCTAACAAGTAGTAATCTAAATTTGTTAACGCTCTAGAAGAAATCAAGGAAATAAAGTTTCATAATTGTTCTTGCTTTTGTAGCAAATAAAGACCATGGGTGCTCAATTTTAAAACACCATCTGTGCCAGCCACTTGGCGTGTTTTTTCCTCTACGAATTTCCATAAAGTTTCATAGAGCCCCTTTTTGATCCACAAATCACAGGTCCACGTCCAGAGTAGTTTGTTTTTGGTTTATCACATTAGAGTTTTCTGGTGTTGATAAATACAATATACAACTATTTCTATAAACCAAAAAAAAAAAATCACTGATTTCATCAATCACCTGCTTGCATTCCATTCCTCCGGCGCTTTAAAAATATCGGTTATTGAGATGAATACAATCGCATGGAATTGTCAAGGAGCACCTACATAAGTTGTTTCACTATTTTTTACCTAAATTTTTATTTCTGTTGGAGACTAAAAACAATCGGAATTTTATGCAAGATGTGCAAGTTCTTTTGGACATGACCATGTTTGTACAGTGGATCCGGTGGGTCGAAGCGGAGGTCTAACACCATTTTATATGGATGATCCCTCGGTTCGTATTTTATATGCGGACGGCATTATGATCAATATTGAAACAAGACTTGAAGGACATGCAATTTTTATGACATTTGTGTATGGAGAACTTGATATCAGATATCGCGATTTGGTTTGGGAACGACTGTGACGTATGAGTACAACCCGTACTGGTGAGTGGTTTATGATTGGAGATTTCAATGAGCTCACATGCAATCATGAGAAGAGGGGAGAAAGACGTCGCTCACAGAGTTCTTTCCTCCATTTCCAAATCATGTTAGAAAACTGTGGAATGCTTGACTTTCCATATAAGGGAAATTCGTTTTCATGGGTGGGAAAAAGCAAAAATGGAAAAGTTAAATGTAAACTTGATAAAGCAGTGGCAAATGAGGAATGGCACGACCTGTTTAACCATAGTATTGTGGAATATTTACAGCTATGGGGGTCGGACCATAGACCAGTCCTTACAAGGATTCAATCATCCTCCCGATGTACCAAGAAGAAGAATTTTAGATTTGACAAGAGGTGGATAGGCAAACCCGGGTTTAAGGAAGCGGTAACTTCGGGATGGGGACAATTTGATGACATTCCAGTCCGGAATTTTCATCAAAAAGTTACCTCATGTCGGAACAAGATCAGTACTTGGAAAAAATAATCTGACAAACTCAGCGGTCATGATTGAAAATTTAAAAAACAAGATTGATTTGGCCCAAGATGATGAAAACTCCACGACCGAGGAACTAGAAGATTTGAGGCGACAGTTGATAATGGCGTTTAAAGAAGAGGACACTTTCTGGGAACAAAAGAGTAGAGATCAATGGCATAAATATGGGGAAGAAACACAAAATTTCACCATGCCACTACAAAACACCGACGAGCACATAATCGAATCACAAGTATTAAAGACAAACATGGGAGGTTGGTAGAGAGTGAAATCGAGGTGAAGACCGTTGTTGTTTAATACTTTCGAGATCTCTTCTCTACCTCCTCCCCGATAGAGGTTGACACCTCCCTTCGGTTTATTACAAAAAAAGTATCCTAGGCCGACAATAGGTTACTCTTAGAGGTACCGTCGGAACAAAAGATTCAGAGAGCCCTCTTTGATATTAACGCGGATAAAGCACTAGGACCGGATGGCATGATTAGTAAGCTTTTCCAGAAATTTTGGAGTGAGATGCGGCTAGATATCACTAGACTGGTACAAGATTTTTTTGAGACTAGCAGCTTTGATCCACTTTTGAACCAGACAAATATATGTCTTATTCCGAAGAAGAAGAAACCCCGGGAAATGTCGGAATTTAGACCTATTAATCTCTGCAATGTTAGCTATAAGATTATATCTAACCTGTTATGCAACATACTTAAGACGCTAATTCCGCGACTGATTCCGGAGACACAATCAGCATTTGTGGCTAAACGTTTGATCACTGACAACATCCTGATAGCACAAGAGAACTTTCACGCCCTAAGGACGAACCAAAGATGTAGGGAAGACTTTATGGTCATCAAGACTGATATGAGTAAAGCTTACGATAGAGTGGAGTGGATTTTTTTGGCTACTCTGATGTTAAAGATGGGCTTTGATGAAAGATTGGTTGACCTCATTATGTGTTGAGTCACGTCGGTTTCATATCAAGTTCTAGTCAATGGACAACCGAGAGGCCGGATCTTACCGAGGAGGGGCCTGAGACAAGGAGACCCCCTGTCCCCTTTCTGGTTCATCCTGTGTACAGAAGCTTTGATCTCGCTGTTGAATGGAGCGGAAGCGGAGATGAAGATTGTAGGTCTTCGGGTGGCACAAGCGAGCCCAAAGGACCTCCCATCTATTATTTGCGGATGATAGTCTATTCTTCTGCAAGGCAGAAGCTAGCCAATGCAAGGAGATCATAGACATCATAGACATTTATGGAAAATCATTGGGACAAAGATTAAATGCGGCGAAATCATCAATGTTATTCGGGAACCGTGTAGACTACCTTCAGAAACAAGAGATAAAAGAGGTCTTGGGCTTGTCGGCCGAAGGAGGCATGAGGATGTACCTTGGACTACCTGAACAGATTTGTGGTTCAAAAACCAAAGTCTTTTCCTACGTACAAGACCGGCTGAATGGACGAGTGAATAATTGGTCTTCGAGATTACTGTCCAAAGGGGGAAAAGAGGTCCAAATTAAAGCGGTGGCCCAAGCAATTCCGACATATCCAATGTCATGTTATTTGATTCCTCAAGGCATCACTGATAAACTACGAAGCACAAATTCAAATTTTTGGTGGAGTTGAAAACAGAACAACAGAGGTTTACATTGGATATCATGGGACTAAATCTATATCCCTAAGGATTTAGGGGGACTATGATTTTGTTATCTCCATGATTTCAACTTAGCACTTCTTGCAAAACAATTATGGCGGTTGATACACTAGCCGAACTCATTATTGGCACGTGTCCTAAAGGGGAGGTACTATTACAACTCCTCTCCTTTAGAAGACCGACGTACATACTCACCTTCATATGGATGGCGCAGTATTATGGCAGCAAAACCTTTACTCCTTACGGGACTACGAAAGAGGATTTGTACGGGTCGAGATATGAGGGTATGGAGTGAGCACTGGATCCCCGACTCAGTGGCTCGACCACCTAGGCTTGCCGATCATATTTTCTACAGACTCCCCAGCCTCCCGGTTCAATTCCTTATTAAGGATGATACCAAGGAGTGAGATACACAACTTTTAAGAGAATATTTCTAGTCAGACGATATACCTCTGATACTTGGGCTTAAACCGTCATGTTCGTCTGCTCCGGATGGATATGTTTGGGACCACACAAAGACATGAGTATACTCAGTTAAAACCGGCTATGACCTACTTCAATCAAACAAAACAAGCCCTACATAGGAGTTCGTTCTCCAACCGAGCATCACATGCCTCCCGAGCCATGTGTGGAGGATAGAGGCTCCAAGTAAGTTGAAGCACTTCTTATGGCAAGCTATCTCAGGCTGTGTGGCGACAGCAGAGAGACTCACCTACAGACACCTGGGCACCGATAGGAGTTATCCTAGATGTGCTGGCCCAGTGGAGTCAATTAATTACCTTATCTTTGAGTGCCCCCCTGCTCTGCAGATTTGGGCTTTATCGGACTATCTGTCCATTCTGGGTGTCTTCCCGAGTACTTCTATATATCAAAATATAGACTTCCTTTTTTGGAAGAGAAAAGAGGTGACTCCACGGAGACCACAATTCGACACCTTCCCATGGATCTGTTGGTACATCTAGAAGGTGAGGAACGACAAACTCTTTAATGGGAAAGTCGTATCCCCAATGGATACTCTCCAACATGCGTCTCTTGAGGTAGAATGTTGGAGAAAAGCGAACATGAGAGAGGGAATCGACGAGGCCTTTGAGGTACCTTCCTCTTTGGAGATCGAGACAGAATCCTCTGGGAACCCCCGAATCCCGACCTGCCAAATTGATGCATCATGGATCGATCATGGCAGCGTTAGTGGCTTAGAGTGGAGTCTTAAGGATCAAATGAGCTATGAATGGTTCGGACAACGGGCGTGCAGGAGAAGCCGTTCAGCTCTGCATGCAGAGATGGAAGGTCTACTCTGGGCAGTCTCATGTTTGAGAGACTTGCGGATCAACTCGGTGAGGATTAAGACGGACTGCGCGGACCTAGTAGACATGTCTACTAATCCGGAGGAATGGCCAAGCTTCACAACAGAGATGGAGAGGCTTAAGAAACTACAGGAGGACTTTGAGGATATGAGGCTTTCTCATATTCCTCGAAGTAGGAATGATCGAGCGGATGGATTAGCTAAAGAGGTGAGAAGAAAATGATCTACTTTTTCCCATATAGATCAGACCAGGCCAGACGGAGATACTCCTCGGAGAATCGACTCGTCTGATCACCACTTGATCTAGCTTTAGATGGGCGGCTGACAAAAAAAAAAGATGGTATGATCTTGAGATTTTGAGTAAGCCTTGTGAGCTCTATGTCATGTAACATTCTGTTCTTCACGATTCTAAATCATATTAATAATGAGGATACAAAAAATGTTTGTTTTTTTCAAATTTTAAGTTTAGAATTGATTAATATGGATAAATTTATAGTTTTGATGTGTAAACAACAATTATAACCCATAAAAATGGAAAACTAGGAAAACCATAATAGAAAGATAATGAAATAATTACAAAACTGCCACTTATTAAAAAAATAAGATCAACATTACCGAGTATCGAACTCGGAGTTGTAAAGTTTAGAATCAAGGAAAATACCTCCAAACGATATGTTACTTTTGTGTATAATCACATCAACTATGTTTTGAATATAATTTTTTTTTAAAAATAAAATAAATACTAACCAAATAAATTAACGAAACTGGGTTGTCTAGTTAACAAACATGCAACAAAACACCACACCACAAGTTATTTTTCTGTATAATTATAGAATTTTCATTTTGTATATAATTCTGTTTTATAAAATAAAATTTTATATTAATTTCTGGTAAAATAAAATTATTTTCGTTAGTCGTATAAAATCAGATCACAGATATCTTTCTTTAAAATAATGGGAAGAAAATATCAAATCCAGGACTTTATTGATAACAAATAAAGAGTATACCTCCAGACCACATATTATTTCTTTTTTTTTCTATATTTGCATAACTATATTTTGTATATAAGTTTAATAAAACCCTAAATTTATTAAGCATTACTATGAAAATTAAACTCATAGAAACATGTAATAAAATAACTCTAACACGTGTTATCTATGCGTATATTTACATAACTATTTTTTGTATATAAGTTTAATAAAACCATAAAATTAATCCCAAATTAGTCTCCAATAATAAAAAAATTTCAATTAGGCTATAGACCCAACTCGAAGTACGACTACCAAATTTTTGAACAAAGCAAAAAGCTAATAGACTTTTATCATTTTCTAGGGTTCAAAGAAATACTAGCAACAAAAGTTGTTTCTGTTGGTCGTATAGTTCAAGAATCTCTTTCTAAAAAAGTATTTGCATTTAACATCTATTTATAATTAAAAACATTATATTATATATGTAAAACATGTATGCCTTAAACTAGTATTATATTTTTAACTAAGTGAAGTAAAAGTAAAAATAAAACACCAAGTGCAAGAAAAGTTTTATACTATTAGTTTTACTATGTATTACAAAGACAAAAAAAAAATCAATCATGTCTAAAACATGTATAACATATTTAACAAATGGGATTAAAATAGAAATTAAAGTTTACTCATTTAAAAATGTCTACATGACATATATTCAAAAATTCAAAAAACACTATTATTATATTTACATTTAGTAGTACTCAAGGTAGTTGTAACATTAAATGTAGTAGCTTTGCACTAACAATAAAAAAAAAAGTTAGCCATGAGATTAAAAAATACAATACAATTGTATCTAACTTTCATATTAAAAGTGTAAGCCACGGAAAGACATGACAAAAAAAAATTCATTTTCAGCAACTTAAGTTTAAAACATGATAAAAAATTCAATTTTTTTTTGCCTAAAACGTGTTAAACAATCAACAAAAAACTTGTCTAAAACATGTTAAAATTTCAACAAAAACATGTCTAAAACGTGTTAAAAATATATATATTTCATATTTAAAAAAAAATTTAATTTCGAAATATATATAAATATTTCAATAATATTTCAATAATATTTCAAAAATACAAAATTTAATGATATATTAATCAATAATCCATTTTAAAATTAAATTTAATACAAAATTATATGAATTTGTTTACATAAAAATATTTAAAAACTATGAATTTAATAAAGCATATATTTTAATAATATTTTAATAAAAACTAATTTCAAATTCCCTTAATTTGAATTTTTCTATACTTTATATGGCCTTCAGATTGAAAAATAATATAATTCATATTTTTACAATTTATATTTTTAATTAAATTAAAAATATATATAAATTCTAAATAATATTATTTGTTTTATAAAAACTAATTTTGACACTTTTACTTGTTATATAAAAAGTATCAGTTAAGATTCCAATTCAGTTATATCTATTTAACTTTAATGTTATTTACAAAATGCTTTCATTTTATAAATAATTTATCTGTATTAAAATCTTTTGATTAAATAGATGAATTTATTAAGAGTATGAATCCATTCAGACCATTTATAATTTTTGTGAAAAATATAAAAGTTACATTCTTTTTGAAGTTGAAGGATATACATTATTTTATATAAATTTGAAGATTTGACATTATATTTTATTTATATAAAGTATAGGTGGACTACTAGCACTACTAGGAACACCTTGTATTGCCTTAGACTACTATGTATTATACATATTTATAAGAATTTTATATTTTTGGATTAGTATATATTTTTAGCAGATATAACTTATATATTTTGAATTATATGTCCACATATGTGTTTAGATATCAAATTAGTCAGGAAATCTTTAATATTTCTTAAGTTGTTAGAAAGAAATAACTTGTTAGAAAGATTATCCCTTCCACAAAAAACTTTCTTCCATATCTAATGTCTTGGTGGTGATGTCATAATAAGGTAAACCACACAAACTCCATATTTTCAGAATTTTGTTTCTACAAAAATGTTATATACCATCTAAAACTATCTAAATGCATTGGTTCTACTAGAAATATTTTATTTTTCATGGTGTATTGCAATATGAACTATTGTGTAATATGAATTACCGAATACTACTATGAACTATCTTGAAATACCTTAAAATACCTTGAATTACTATGTATTATACATGTTTCTAATAACCTTAAATTTTGTCTTATTATTTATTTTTAGAAGATATATATCATATATTACGTGATAATATGTCAATATATGTGTTTACAGTAAAACCTCTATAAATTAATAATCTTTGGAACTTTGAAATTTTATTAATTCATAGAGATATTAATTTACAAAAGTTTCCTTATTTATATTTTTTCTATTTTTTCATTTTTCTTTTTAAAATAAAAAATATTTGATTTTAGCGTATGTACGTTATTTAAATTTTAGAATTTTGACTTTTATATTATTTTATTATCTTATTTGGTGTATATTTTTATGTTTCATAGAATTGTTACATGGGTTTCGATATAATTTAACTAAATATTATCAAAATATATTGAAATGGTAAAAAATAAAAATAAAAAAAGTATTTTTATTGTAAATATAAAACCAACAATATATGTTAGATTGTACTTATATAAAATTATATATATGTAGATTATTAATTTATGATTTTAATGGGACTATATATTTACATGGCAGTTTTAAAAATATTATTATCTTATTATTTTATCGATTTGTGTCATATTTTACACCGCTCCAAGTTGGGACCGGTGAAATTTATTAACTTATAGAGATTATTAATTGATATCTTGCATATTTACTTGTTTTTAGCATTCATATCTTGCGCATTTTTATCATATAGATTAGGATTTAGTTTATTCTAGGTTGCATTTTGCATACATGAGTTCTTATCAGGTGTTGGAGTATTCTTGGAGTATTCTTGGAGTTCTTGGAGTTGTTTGGGTGAGTTTGTAGCAAAGAAATGAAGCAAATGGTGGACATTGGACGAGTAGAGAGTGCAGCGACCCTTTGGAGCGATGTGAGTAGGTCGCTGTGAGCCGGAGCGAGGTCCGGAGCGATGCACCTGAGTCGCTCGCGATTTCATCAGCTGGAGGCATGTAAAGGCTTCTGGAGCGACCTGTCAGAGCGACTATACGAGGTCGCTCCGAACCGCAGCGACGTCTGGAGCGAGTGGTCTTGATCGCTCGCAATTCTCGAGCAACTGAAGAGCACCGTCTGGAGCGACCTCACGGAGCGAGGGCGCAGGTCGCTCCCACCTGGAGCGACTGTGCAGAGCGATGTGCCTGGCCGCTGCGCGTCTATTTCTTGTGACGATTTTATGATTTTCTAAGGACCTTTTTGCAATTGTGGTGCACGTTTTTGCACTTGGAAAACCTAATGTTTAAACACCTTGTAGCCACCTTTTTGGCGGATTATCTTTTGATTATTGAAAGAACACAAAAACTCTGGAGAGAAATTCATCCTTTTGATTTCCATTGTATGTTCTTGTGCTTCTGTGGATTACTCCATCTATTTATCTACATGGTTAATCTGAAATCCACCATGGGTTTAAGGATAATCATGGAGATTAGTGAGTAATCACCCCTTGGATTCATGGGTTAGGGTGATTTAGGGTGATTAGGTTAGAGCTAAGATGTTTTAAGTGTAGATTTCTCTTGTTCCTTGCATATTAGAGTAGTCTTGAAGCCTCCTTTGAATTGATCACTCAAAGGTTGATCTCTAGACATTTCTCAGCCGACAGGTGTTCGATGAAATGTCTGAGTCAACTCTTTTAAGCTTTTAACAATCTTTACCAGGGACACTTGTTGTTAAAGGTGTTAAAATGGCTATTAGATCCGTTCTTAATGATTGCTTGCATGTTATTCAACCAAAGACATTTGATGCTTGAGATGTGTTAGCAAATGAACATTTATCTAGACATAGAGCTTGTTTAGAATCGTATCTAGGCCTAAGGCAGACAGTTTAATTGATAGCTTGCCATCTTA
>CAKOAT010145821.1:54575-119677 GCA_932364175.1 Eruca vesicaria subsp. sativa | reverse complement strand
AGTTCTACGCAGATTCGGAATAAGAAACTCTTTGCTCTCTTTGTTTTTCGTTTATTCTCGTTTTAATTCTAAGTTATCGTTTTCTTATTTTCGTTGTGCGGTTCTCGCAGATAGCCGGTTCCTCTGGAAACTTAGGGTTTTCCCGAAGTTTCCTTTTTTACGATTTATTTGACAGTAGGGTGAAATCGACTCCCACAAAAAGTAGGTACAAAACACGTTTTTGATTTAAATTCGATATTTTCTATCCATTTCCTCTTAATTTCGTAATAACAAATCATTTCCTCTTAATTTCGTAGTAAAGAATTACTAGGACTTTACGAGGAAAAGAATTACTATGAGTTTACGAGGAAAATAACTTTTTCCTCGTAAGGGCCTCGTAAATTTACTACGAGTTTACGAGGAAACTGTTTTCTCGTAAGTTTACGAGAACTTTACGAGGAAAAGTGGTTTCCTCGTAAACTCGAAGTAAACTCGTAGTATTTTTATGAGGAATTATTTTCCTAGTAAATTTTCCTAGTAAAGGCTTAGTTTTCTTGTAGTGATTTCTTTATTATAAAAATAAATTACACAATTAAATTAATCATATAATAATAATCTAGATTTTTTTTTGTATGTTGTATTTCAATTTTTTCAAAAATGAGTATAAATTACTTAAACTGTTAAAAGTCTCACATAAACTATTAGGATCAAGGTTTTAATTTTTTCTATATTAAAATATAATGATTATAAGACCATAAGAAGAAATAATTTTAGTTTATATATATTTCATATTGTTTAAATTAAACTATACATCATATGAAAATACATACTTATATTTTGATATTTGCATTGAACATATATTGAAAAGTTAATATTTTAATTTTGAAATATGTCATTGTTTTTTTTAAAATGATTATAAATTATTGAAACTACTAAACATCTCACATTAAAAAAATTGTTGGTGTAAAGTTTTGTTACACAAATATGCAAATAATCATAAAATCATATGAGTAGAAACCTCATTTAATAAAAATCCATATTAAGAGTGTGCTATATTATTATATTTATACCATTTAAATTTAATTATATATCATATACAATATATAAGATTGATTATTTTGATTTATTTACTCTAATTGCGAATAAACAAGAGTGATAGTTTAATTTATTTGCATACGCCAATTTATTATATAATAGTAACTATTTTTTGTTATTAATATATATAATTATTATTTTATTTTTGTATAATATGCAGACAAATATAAAAAAATAATAAATATAAAATACGTATTGTGCATAAAGTGCAGATTTTAACATAAGTATGTATCTCTTTAATTATTTTAAATCTTAAGTATTTTCTAAATTCCATGTCAAAACAAACAAACGAAATGAGAATAAACTTCAAAACAAATATTTATATTGAGTAATAACCAAAAAAAAAACACAACAAGAGAAAAAATTGAAGATAAATAGGATTGAAACGTGAACGTAAACTTCTCATAACCATAATTAATTTTTAAATTGTTAAATCATGATATAAAACTGAGTTAATTTTAATTTGTTAATTTTTTAAAAACATTTTATGTTAAATCATGACCATAATTAATTTTAGTTGTTTATTTGTATTTGAAAAACTTAAAATATAGTTTTTTAAAAATAATTTAAATTTAGCTTATTTTTCTAAATTTATTATTATTTTTTAAATAACTTGTAAAAATATAATTTTCTAATATTATTTGAAAATAAATCAATTATATTAAATTAGTTTTGAAACTTTATATATTTTAAATGCAAATATTTTACCAAATACTTTTTAAGAAAGCATTAGGGCACTTGCTAATACTCTACCAATCAAGCCCACTGACACTCCGTTTATTTTTCATCAATCGAACACGGAAAAGTGAAAAGATATATGAAATCGGGTCCATTAAATTCTAAGCTTTGATCTACAGATCTAATTACAATTTTTTCTCATCCTACGTATATATATAATTATTTAAAAATTCCAAAATTCTAAAATTTCAAATACATATAAAAACAATCATATGTAAATTTTAAATTTGTCAATACTAAAATTTTATATTTTAATTACATACATTCACCCTGCGCAAGGAGCAGGTCTTATCCTAGTTACATTATTAATCGACATTGTGTCAAAAATCTCCAACTTTCAAATTTAAAAAAACTATTCTCTTCTTTAAACTATTTTAATCCTTAATTATCATTTAAACACTATTAACTAATTTATTTTTATTGACAAAGCATTTTGTACACGTGTTTAATCCACAAACATGTTTAACATCTCTAATTTACATCCTTAATATAATTGACTTTCCCATAATGAAATATGTAAATCCATATTTAAATGTAGTTAGACATTTAACTGTCATTTAATATAAAAATATCTTAAGATCGATTATATTAGAGATGCTTGTTTCTCCTAGATGATATATTTTGATTAGGGATGTCAAAGTGGGGACTGGGCCGCAGGACAGGCCCGTTAAAACTTGTGGCGGAACGGGTTTGAGCATAGGTATTGGTATCCCGCAGAATCGCGGGCCTCACGGGATAGGTCATCTGCAGTATGGGCTTTAGGTGGGACGGCCCAATGAAGACCGCGGTTTGCCCTAAAGTACCAATTCCTCTTTTCCATTTGCAAATGTCGCCGAGCTGAAAAGAGAGAGAGAGAGAGACAGAGAGAGAGAGACGAGAGAGAGAGAGAGAGAGAGAGAGAGAGAGAGAGAGAGAGAGAGAGAGAGAGAGAGAGAGAGAGAGAGAGATGAGATCGCAGCCACATAAATGGATCTCTGTCGACTTAAGGAACTCCGACGACGGCAGATGGTGGAACGCAAAGGATTCCGGCAGTTGGTGGAGGATCCTTGTCTTCTCTCGACGTCTTTGAGAAGATTTTTGTTAAGCTTTCACTGTAGACAAAGATCCTCCATCATCTTGCCGGGATCTTAATCGAAGGCCGATGATGTTGTCTCCCTCCTTCTCTCCATGCATGTCACCGATGATTTGAGGTAATGAAAGACTTTGTGGTTGATGTCGCTTTCATTAATTTTCTCTATGCATGTTCTTCTCTAACTTTAATTTTCTCCCTGCATGTTTTTCAATCAGAGCTTCCATTCAACTTTTACCTCCGGTGAGGAGTCCTCTTGCTTTGTTTCTCTTCTTCCAGCAAGTCCTCCGGCGATTTCTCCGGCGACGATGTATCCTTAAGAAGTTAAGAATAATATTGAAGTCAAATAAATTTATTTAATTAGTTAATATTATAGGTTAATTTATAAAGGTTTCATAAATATATATAATTAATTAATATTCTAAATTAATTTATAAAAGTTTAATAAATTTAGATAATTAGTTAATATTATAAATTAATTTATTAAGGTTTAGTAAATTTATATAATTAATTTATATTATAGATTAATTTATAAAATTTTAATAAATTTAGATAATTAATTAATATTATAGATTAATTTATAAAAGTTTAATAAATTTAAGTAATTAATAAATATTATGAAATTAATTTCTGAATTTTTAGTAAATTTATATAATTAATATTACAGAGTAGTTTATAAAAGTTTAATAAATTTATATAATTAATTAGCATTATAAAGTATTATTATATATAGATTTGCAGATTGTTACCTAAATAAGTATTAGTTACTCAGTTATTTGTTGTTTGTTTGTATAAACTAGATTGATATGTCTCTGCTAAATTTGTTAAATTGGTTTGCTTGATTTTATTGTGTCAGTTAAAAAAAATCAATTATATATGATTGCTTGAATTGAGTGTTACATGAGTTGCATTACTTGTCTTTACTAGGTCAGTGAGTTTAAGCTTCCGAGTTTGTTAAAAATCATCCTAAGGACTGAAGGATGATTGTTCACGAGCTCGGCGGCTGAACTCAGTGCGAAGTTAAGACAAGACTGAACTTATTGACTTTGTGAACTGTGCTGTTTGTTTTTTAGCATAGTTTGATGTCTCTGTTTCAGTTAGCTATTTGTTTTGACTTGATTACTGATTCACTTCTGTCGCTTTACTTTTTATTTTATTTTGCCTGAGATGATGGAGTGATCGTGAACAAGGAAGCACGAGCATTGGATCATCAAGTTCAAACAACTGAACCTCCAAGTTCAACGCAGCTTTAAAGAACTAAGGTGAGTAACTTACTCTCTGGAACGTAGCTTAGGGTTTTAATTTGGTTGTATTGCATAGGTATCAGTAAGCCTAGTTATCGGATCATTGTTTAGCTTTCCGTGAGTACATGTACAGATGTAAATTTAAAGTTTTAATTTGGTTGTGTACTTGCATAAAATTTTCAAATATTTAAAAACAAAATTAACAATTGTTAAATAGAATTTTAACAAAATTTAGAAAGCCCTAATAACTAAAACCGAAAGACGTGAGAGAGAGAGAGACCCAAAAAAAAAAAACACCAGAACCTAGCCTACCAGAACCGCAAAACCTAAGAGAGAGAACATGGGATCGAGAGGCGACTCAGAAGATCAGACGTTTGATCCGAACTACGTCCCACTAGATATAGTCGTCTTGGAAACTCAAAATCTCATAGCTAGGCTTGTTGCAGAAGAAACAAATGTTGATCGAGTCGATGAAAATGATGTAGCTTGCGTTCCTGGAAAGAAACAAGGAAGCAAAAGAAAGCTTATAAGTCTTGTCGATGAAACTGATGATTCTGATGTTGAAATCACTCCATCAACCCAAAAAAAAACAAGCCTCGCAGAAAGACTACTTTTGGAACAGCCTCGAGGAAACCGATGTTGCAATCCACTATAGATGGTGGCATTGGCTCATCCTCACAAGTGTGTAGTAAGTCGAAGTCTATTCCTCTAAAGTATGTGATTCGTGGAGGGAGAAGAAAGGCCGTGCCTACTCAATCACAAAAGAAGAAGGAGAAGGTTGTAGAGGACATACCGTACTTTGACGATGAACTTGATGATGAAGAGGGTGATGAGGATGAACTCGGTGAAGAGGAAAGGAAAGAGAAGCAAAGGTCAGATGTGTGGATCGATTTTAAGGTGGTACATAAAGCCAATGGAAAGTTGAAAGCTGCATGCAATCATTGCAGGAATGAGTATACATGGCATTCCCATCGCATGGAACCAGTGGGCTGAGAAGGCATCGTAATAGATGTAAAATGTATCCAAGGAATCGAGGAAGGCAACAACAACTCAACCCCCAGGGCAAAGTTGTTCCTCGCAAGTATGATCATACTGTGTTTAGGCAGATGGTAGCTAAGACAATAGTACAGCATAAACATGGAGTATGAAAAAGTGAGAGACACATGGAAGTATTTGAATGCTGATGTCCAGACCATTTGTCGAAACACAACGAGAGCAGATGTGTATTGATTATATGAAAGTGAGAGAGACACACTGAAGAGGGAATTAGGGAGTCTTTCTGGACGAGTGTCTTTCAGGACTGACTTATGGACATCAGTGAAACGGGAAGGATACATGTGTGTGACATCACATTACATTGATCGGAATTGGAAGTTGAACAGCAAGATCCTGGATTTTTGTGCTCTACCTCCACCCCATGACGGCATGAAAATTGTGGTCCACTTCCTTGATACACTGAAAGAGTGGGGAGTTGATAAGAATGTATTCTCTGTCACTGTAGATAATGCTACAAGTAATGACTCGATGCAATATATTGTGAAATCCCAGCTCAATTTGAGAGATGATTTGCTGTGTGACGGAGAGTTATTCCATGTTAGATGTGAAGCTCACATACTGAAACTCATAGTGCAAGATGGGTTGAAGGTTATTGAAGACTCTTTGCAGAAAGTAAGAGAGAGTGTTAAGTATGTATTAGGATCGGAAACGCGTGAAAATTTATTCCAAAATGTGTGGATGCTGCGGGTGTAGAAGAAAATGGGGGGGGGGGCTAATACTGGATATGTCGACAAGATGGAACTCGACTTACTATATGCTTGAAAGAGACATAAAGTACTGTAAAGCATTTGTTAAATTGGAGACATTTGATAAGAAAGGTTATAAGATGGCGCCCACACATGAGGAATAGACTAGAGCTGAGAATATATGTTGTTTTGTGGGTCCTTTTGCGATGATCACAAGCCTGATGTCTGGTTCAAATTACCCTACTTCGAACTTGTATTTCTATCAGGTTTGAAAGATCCATAGTTGGCTTCAACAGAATGAGTACAGCGGAGATGAGATTGTCAGACACATGGTGCCACCAATAAAAGAGAAGTTCGATAAATATTGGGTGGAAGTCAGTGATGTTTTTTCAATAACAGCAATCTTCGACTCACGGTTTAAGCTTTCAATTGTTGAATGCTGTTTAGGGAAGCTTGACATGAGAACACGTGATGCAAAGTTGAAGAACTTGCGGGAGAAGCTTAGTACTTTGTTTGAGTCATATGACAAAAACTCCAAGAATAACTCACCTTCTACAGAGCCACGTGAGACTTTTTCACAACAACCATGTGCGACAAGGTCAATGGGATTTTTTGAGATGTGAGTGTTATTTCAATTTTAATCCTTCTTTTCATTTATTTTTAACCCCTCTATTTTTTTTTCTAAAACCTTTTTAGGATTTCTTTGCATTTCGAAAAGTCAGTGACGTTGTGAGCGGAAAGACACATCTAGAAGCTTATCTTGACGAATCACCGTTGGACATTACTAATTTCCAGAGCTTGGATATCCTCGATTGGTGGAAAGATAATGCGCATCGATATGGTGATTTAGCTGCAATGACATGTGATCTGCTAAGTATTCCAATCACAATAGTGGCTTCAGACTCCTCCTTTAGTATTGGATCGCGAGTTCTAAACAAATAGAGGAGCCGTCTACTCCCATAAAATGTGCAAGCTCTGATATGCACTAGGAATTGGATCAATGGATATGAATTTTATGCACATGGTAAAGAATTCACATTATAATTTATTTTACAGTAATTATCCTTAATTCAAAGTAAAAGTTTTTATATTATCAGATGAAGGAATTGCTGGTGATGGTGAGGAAGAGAAATTACCTTCATTTGAATCCATTGTCGATGGAGAACATGAAGAGGAGCATGTTTGAAATGTTATTTTGATTTGTTGTTTTGCATTATTACAATTTGAGATTTATTTTTTAAGTTGTTTGTTTTTGTTTGAGTACTATGATTTGGTGTTTTTCTAAAATTCAATTTGGTCCAGACTTAACATTTCATCTTCTACATGCACTTTATCATAAACTTTATGAATCCTAACTTGATGAATGCAGAAAATAGACTTGACGTGAATGCTTAATGTAATTTTATAAAGAATGTAAATGATGTCCAAAACTATATATAACAAATTTTGTGAGCTTGAATATCAAATGGTTGATATATTTTCAATATGTGCACGCATGTATGTTGTGGAGCAGCCTGAAGCATCTTAGACCTCCCTGAAGCGCCTTGGACCAGTCTGAAGCATCTTGGAGCAGTCTGATGCACCATTGACGTCTAGTCCGTGGGACGGCCCGTAGAAGCCTGGGCATTTAGCAGGGCGGGATTGGGCCGACCTTCTGAAGACTGCAGCTCACGGGGGACAGTACCGCCATGACCCGCGAAAAGACGAGCCCGCTGCGGTACGGGACGGGATGACTTGTTTGACAATCCTAATCTTGATGTTCAATGTGTGTAATCAAGGTTATAAGGGTCGATTAAGCATGTGTCTGAAGGGTGTTGACCAATGAAGTAAAACTAGAATTTCACTCGCGCAACCGTGTAAGTATTTAATTTTAAATTTTAGTTTGTGTTTGTAATAGATGTTATATTTTTAGATGTAATCATATTACATTAAGTAATTTTCTATTTTTGTTTTTAGCGTATAATATATCACCGATATTGGGAATTAGATCTATGTGTAAGATATATAGCAAACAACTTTTTGGAATGATGAGTATGAAAAATAGACAACTATGAGTTAGTATGCTATTAAAAATGAGACATTAGTTAAAAAAATTTGTTATAAATAAAATGATTTGGTAAACTTTTATCAAAGTTGTGACATTAAAATTAAGATTAAAATTTGTAAGAAAATAAAATAAAATATGCGCTAACCTAGTTTGAATAGCGTTTGGTAGTGAAACTATATATATAATGGGAAATTAAAACCCTAGAGTAGATAATATGCGCTAACCTAGTATGCAAGGCAGACACGTGAATTAAATTGTACAATACATGCAGTGTATAAAATAATTTAGTTAGCAAATATTTAGGAAATTGTTTGGATTATAATTATGCACAATATTTTATATAGATATTTGGTGAACTAATTACTCGATGTAAGTGGTTAAGAATTTGGATTGGAGTTTTATATTAAATTTTCATAATTATTATAGATTAGCAAGTCAAGGAAAAGTAATTATTTTGGAAACAAATTAGGCAATTCAGTTTTATAGCATAATATATATTTCTCACTGGTTGCATTTTATAAAGATATTATCGTTTGGATTTTGAATTTATTTATTTGGTTTGTTACAAAATCCAGAAAAATAGAATTGGGGTAAATACAGTAGAACCTCTATAAATTAATAATCGATTAATTAATATACACTAAAAATCTCTATAAATTAATATAATTTTATAGTCCCAAATTGAGTTTTTGGTTCAATTAGTATATCGATAAATTAATAATTTCTATAAATTAACAGTTTCTATAAATTAATAAAAAATTATAATTTTGGTGTACTCCCAACTTTATTAATTTATAGATGTTTAACTGTAATAACTAAACAAATAAATACTTCTGGATTATGTGTGGAAGGACTTGGAAAGATATTCGGCATATAAGAATAATGTATTTATGTTGTTTTCTAGAAAAGTTAGATAAACTGAAAGTAACATATGAATATATTGATTTCAATAATTGGTTTGAATTTTAGGTAAACAAAAAAAAGTAATCACTCCATTGTATTGTATGAATTTTTGATTTGTCTAGTTGGTCTAGATTTTTAAACAAAGAAAAACTAAATCAATCCAAATCGGAAGGTTTAGTTACTTAGTTTAACATTTACAGTAAAAAAAACCCTTATTTGCCTTGTATACAGGTTCATCAGCTATGAAGGAAAAAAAATACTTTTAAGGGTTATATTGAAAAAAAAGCTGCAGGTTACAATTAACTCAATCCATAAAATGCTTTGTAAGTTGCTCCCAAAATCACTTGAATATACAAAATCCAGAAAACGGTTTTTTTCAGCAAATTCAGGAGATCGTTGGTGGTTCTTAATTGTCCTGATCGAGCAGAAAATTGGTATACATCTACAGGAAAATACAGGCTTAAGATTCAACGGTGGTATCGAATATCCAATGGTTAAGTTCAGAGTATTTGATGCAGCTGAAAATGGTGTTCTTTTCATCAAAATGGCCAAGTATGTGCAGTTATGCTTTAATTTAAGCGCAAGAAGTAAGGTTCTGACCGGTTGTAACAATGGCCCATTTTAATTATATGATTGATTTATACTTCCCATCTATGATCTCACTCTCTATATATGACAACCGAAAAAAGAAGAAGAGCAAAATCTTGTTCAGCAAACAAGACACGAGGAGATTCCTTTTAAAAGCTATTCAAACTTCAAAATCCCACCTGCAGATAATAAAACGAGAGATTGTGGTTAAAGAATCAAAGAGAGAACACTCTAGAGAATTATAACCTCAAATTTCTTTCTTAGAACACTGAAACTCACTGAAGGAAAATAAAATGTTTTAACTGAAGATTTAACTAAACTGTATGTCATACCATTCAGTAATAAACCAACCAGAACAACCAACTGATAGATACAATACTCACAAATTACGAAGCTTAGATTCACTAGCTTACATTGATCACAAAAGAAAAACACCAAACAAAGACTCTGAGAAGTACTATCTCCGAACTACCCATTATAAGACATGGCAATGGACATAAGTAATATATTCCTTCTATAAAGTTAATTTATGACATAGGTTATTCCAAAGCTCTCTTTCTTTTACACATAATTGGAAATTTTAAAATTTTTACATTGGTAAACACTTTTTAATAGAGGATTAATATATTACACAAATATACACAAAATGCTGGGCTAATATAGCATTCCTCAAAATCCATTTTACATAATACATCAAACATACTAATCTCCAAATTTCCTCATATTCTATTGGGTTTTCTTGAACAAGATAGCCATCAAAGATTTATAAGATGAAAAAATGTTAAAACCCACATAACAGTCCTTCCAAACCCCAAAACATAATATACATCAAGTAACATCCCAATTTTAAATTAAACATCCCAAAAACAACAGAAAAAACATTCCAAACAAACTTTATAATATAGATATAGCCATCATTTAAACTCTTTAACAAAAAAAAAACATATAGCCATCATGAACAAACAAAATAAACCAGACCACATATTATGTCTCTTCCAATCAAAGCATCCACTTTGAGCATAATTTAAAACATAAATCAGTGTCATAAATATTCATTCCATTCGCAATCTTGACAAACAAATTACAAAATAAGACTAACAAAAAAATCATATCCCACGCAAAGCACTAAACATTCACGGGTAATATGATAATTATCACATAAATAATATGACAATTAGTACACAAATATCATAACCTAAGAATTGTTATGTGTATAAACTTAATTATGGTGTTTGTTATTATTCATTACATCTTCTATAAAACTGTTAATGATAAATAAGTTCACAATTTTTCAAATAAGTAGTCAAATAACTAGATAAACAAATAGATAAATTGTTTTTATAAAATACATGAAAATAATGTCTTAATTAACTGGAAAATACAACATTACTAAAATGCAGGAAATTTTATTTAATGTAATAAGTTACAAAACTAAAGAAATTTTTTATTTTGTACATCTCTTTTAATAATATAGATATTGGAGTCTAAATAATAATCAAAGGTAAAAATAGCTTATTGAAGAGTTTGAAAGTTAATTTTTTTCTGGATATCAACATGTAGCTAGTAGTCACATTTATTTATATTTCTATAATATATCAGTAAGCAGGTAGATACATCCTAATATCGAATGCAAAAATGATTATCAACATGCAATGCTTTATTTGGTTAGGTGAAGAACGACAAAAGCAACATTGTCATATGAAAAAAATTGATGTTCCTACTTTTGGCTTATATGAAAACATCCACCGGAAAAGCCAACATGAGAGTGTACCATAATAAAATAAAATTTCTAGTTGCAAATCATTCATGTTTGCTTAGAAAAATATACCATAAGAATAAAAATCAAGTGTAATATTTGGTTCAGACCGAGTGGGAGAAGGCTACTGTAAGAAAGAGCCCTTTTTATATTTTGTTTAAGAAAGATAGGAATCCAAAAAGCTAGTATAAGATTTGTGTGTTCTCGATAGAATGTGAAATCAATAAGAAAGCCAAAACACATAAATAAAGCATAAAAAGCATAAAAAGATTTAAAAGACAAACCACTAGTCTTTTCTCAGTTTCTACTTCTCCCCTTGATGATTGGTCATCATGAAGCCTATACTAACTACTGTTTTTTCTTCGCCTTAACCTAAAGTTTAACATTAACTTTGAGAAATCAATTTAATCTGAGAAAATTACGGTTTCACTCCAAAACCTTCTATAATCCTTTTATGTAGAATCCAGTGTTATTAAAATGTGGTAAAAATTCATGTATAAAAATTGTCATTATATTTCAATTTTCATAATTTCTATTTACTACGTCAATAATAACTTTAAAAAAAAACAGTTAGCAATCAAAGTTTCTAAAGTAAAATCATATTTCATTGAATTTTATTAATACAAGGTGTTGGATTTTAAATCTAAAACAACGCAACCGCGCGGATATTTAATTTTATTTATATATTTTATAGATATTTGTTATATATATATATATATTTTAACGTTAAGCATATGTTTAAAGGAGTGTTACAAAAAAAAAAAGCATATGTTTAAAGGTTTGTAATGATTTCAAATATAATAATTTTACATGTTGTATTTAATCAATTGTTTTAAACCGTCATATGTATTTGTCTCTTCTTATTATATATTTATTTTGATAAATTTATATTTGTTTGTTAATTAGATTAATATATGCATGAAACAACGTATTTAATATAAAATATATTAATTTATCAATCTAGTATACTTTTATTCTATTTAATTCAGTATTATATGATAGATTATGATTATAAAATAAATAAAATAGGATAAAAATTTTATTTTATTTTATCTTATAAACAATAACTGAATATATATTAATGTATAATAATATTTTATTAGTGGTTACGAAATTAGTGAAAAAAATTAGATAAGATTTTTAAAATTGAGATCTTTTAAAATATTTTTCAATAAATTTACTAGAATTTTGAAATATATATATATATATATATATATATATATATATATTTAAGATAAAATATATCAAAATATATTATGATTAAAGTAGTTACATAGATTATATATTATTAATATTAAAAAATATATTTATAAATGTTGAAAGGAGCATCTAACTAAAATCACATATCAAGTGAAGTCATGACTTCTCTTTTAATCTATAAAAATAATTATAATTTTCGACCAAAATTCTGAAAATCCGTATCTAATATTTAACAAATTTAATTAGACATATTTAAGTATGGAAAATGTCATTTTCCAGAATTTATATGTTCCTGAGTCAACACAGACTTTGAAAAAAAAAGAGTAAGCGCAATCAGAGTTTCTCAATCAAAGCCATGTTTCACTGCTTTCAAATTAAAAAAGAAAAAAAAAACACTTCACGCGCTTTAAACTCTCCTGTCTTCTTCCTTCCTCTGCCTAAAACCCATAAATGATCATTAAAGAATTCATATCATTTTTTTCTTCTCTGACAAAGAAAAAAGAAAGATAATCAAATCTTGCTCGATCTACTTCAATCTCCGGATACATATATTGCATCCTCCATTTGATTTGGATTCTCTGAAATAAGTAACAAATCTCTAGACTTTTATTCAACCGCGTGAAATCAAGAAAACGGCAAATGTGAACTCGAAGACAGCTCATCATCATCAGTCTTTGTCAACTTCTACACATTACTTGTTGTTTTAAGTAGCGAAGCAGGTACAACAACTAAACACACAGTTTGGTCTTGAGGAAAACAGAGCAGTGAGTTATGTCGGGAATCAACTGTTCTTTGCTTCGTGGGATGATGCTTTGTCTCTGTCTCTGGTGGTTCTCGGTGGCTAGGGCGGCGGACGATGAGAGGAAAGTGGTGGAGAGAGAGCTTAATCAGACGCCGACTTGGGCTGTTGCTGGTGTCTGCACCTTCTTCATCGTTGTCTCCGTTGCTCTTGAAAAGCTGATTCATAAAGTTGGAACGGTCAGATTCCTTTTTTTTCGATTTATGTGAATTAATAGGCTTTTAATGGAAATGGGTTCTCTTTGATTCGAGAAAAGGAACTGTCTTTGTGTTTTTGAAAGTGAACTTGTGTTCTTGATTCAGGTTCTATGGGACCGTCACAAGAAAGCTCTTCTTGATGCCTTGGAGAAGATCAAATCAGGTTAAAATTGCAATTTTTCTTATTAATTTGCCCTCTTCTGTCTGAGCTTATTTGGCCAAGGACTTGACTGCAAATTTTGATTGTTGGTTGTTGCAGAGCTGATGGTGCTTGGATTCATATCTTTGCTTCTTACATTCGGATCAAGCTACATTTTGCAGATTTGTATCCCTTCACATGTTGCTCATACCATGCTCCCATGCCCTGCTCCTGCTCCCTTGGAAAAGGAGGAAGATGATAAAGGAGAAGCTCATCATAGGAAGCTCTTGTGGTTTGAGCACAGATTCCTATCAGCAACATCATCCACAAAATGCAAAGAGGTTGAGAGTTGTGTTTTTATTAAATCAGAGATTGTGAAAATGAAACAATGCATGTATGTAGCTGATTAATATCTTGTTATGTTTAATAATTGTAACAGGGTTATGAACAGCTTATCTCTAGCGAGGCACTTCATCAGTTGCATATACTCATATTCTTCTTAGCTATTTTCCACGTTGTTTACAGCTTCTTGACCATGATGCTTGGGAGGTTAAAGGTACTTATAGTCTGTCATCTCAGTTTAAGTTTGAAGCAGTCTTTGTTTTGTTTTATAGAATGTGTGTACTTCCAGATTCGCGGATGGAAACACTGGGAAAAAGAGACGTCATCCCATCACTACGAGTTTTCAACGGGTAGGTTTGGTTTGACTTTTGAAGCTTCTTTGCTTGAGTTATGGTCTTGTGCTATGGTTAGTGACTTTGTGTGTGTGTGTGTGTGTTTGCAGATACTTCCAGATTCAGGCTCACTCACGAAACATCTTTTGTGAGAGAGCACACTAGCTTCTGGACTAGGATTCCATTCTTCTTCTATGTAGTAAGAACTATCAACCTCTTCTTCTTACTCACCTTATAGATTATGTTAAGTTTGAAACTATTCTTGGTCAAGTTCTCACTTTCTGTAACTTCAACGCTTTTTCAGGGATGTTTTTTCAGACAATTTTTCAGATCTGTCGGAAGAACAGACTACTTGACATTGCGAAATGGATTCATAGCTGTGAGTTTTCCAGTTTTACAGATCTTTTGTTATATTTAGTAATGTTTCTTGCTGAGTTCTATGTTGTTGGTTTGTGCAGGTTCATCTAGCTCCAGGGAGTCAATTCAACTTCCAGAAGTATATTAAAAGATCTTTAGAGGATGATTTCAAGCTAGTCGTCGGAGTCAGGTAACTTAAACATCTCTTACAACACATAAGAAAAGTACAACACTAACATGATTGCCTCTTGTTGCAGCCCTGTCCTGTGGGCATCTTTTGTCCTTTTCCTTCTCTTAAATGTTGAAGGTCAGACTCTTGAGTGTTATAATACATCACTGAGTGGACTGTGTTCTTAATCTCTTTGATTGGTGTTTCAGGCTTCAAGATCTTGTACGTCGGATCTGCACTGCCTGTTATTGTAAGATAATTTCTTTAAAATCCAAATAGAAACTTCTTTGATTACACAGTTTCTTATAATCTTGGGTTCTTCTTTGCAGATAATCTTAGCTGTGGGGACAAAGCTTCAAGCCATCATGACAAGGATGGCTCTAGGGATCACCGATAAACACGCAGTGGTTCAAGGAATGCCACTTGTACAAGGCAACGATGAGTACTTCTGGTTCCGTCGTCCCCAGTTGATCCTCCATCTCATCCATTTCGCCTTGTTTCAGGTACTTTTAGAAACAGTGAAATGACACAACACAAACCATCACCTTCTCCTCTCTGAATGTTTTTTTCTCTTTTGCAGAACGCGTTTCAGATCACATACTTCTTCTGGATATGGGTAAGACTTTTCTTCCCTTGACTTCCTTTGTTACAAGAATGACTAATCCTTCTGTTTTATCCATCCATCAGTATTCCTTTGGGAAAAACTCTTGCTACCACCCTGACTTCAAGATTGCCCTTGTAAAAGTAGCCATTGCGTAAGTATCAATCTAAACCTCAGTGTCTTGTGAGATCACAAATACACGAATCTTGATTCTTTGTTTCTTTCTTGCAGTCTTGGAGTCTTATGCCTTTGCAGCTACATTACACTCCCTCTTTACGCACTTGTTACTCAGGTAACTGACTTTCCTTTTTCTTCATTAACTTAAAAAAGAAAATACATTACTCATTTGAAATATTGAATCAGATGGGTTCACGGATGAAGAAGTCTGTATTCGACGAACAAACATCAAAGGCCCTCAAGAAATGGAGAATGGCTGTGAAGAAGAAGAAAGGTGGGAAAGCTAGTACCCCCACCAAGAGGCTAGGTGGAGATGGAAGCGTGAGCCCCACGGCATCAACGGTTAGATCTTCTTTGTCCATAAGGTCATTGCAGCGTTACAAAACCACAGGGCATTCGATGAAATACGAAGGACTTGACCCTGAAACATCGGATGTCGACACGGATAACGAAGCTTTGACTCCACCTATGTCTCCAGCCCTGCCAACGGCTCCAGGCATTGAGCTTGCGGTGAAGGTTGAGCAAGATAAGCTAGAGACCAAGACTGGTGAGACTAGCCGTGATGGTGAAAATCATTCTAAGGAGTTCTCCTTTGTCAAGCCTGCACCACGTAAAGAACCACCATCGCAAGACCGGTGAGGCCAGCCGTGACGATGGTAGTGTTTGCCAAGCCCTCTGTTGAGTTAAGAGCCATTGTAGTAAAAGAGTAGTTTGCTGAGGATATTTATTTTCTGGTTTATTTATCTAAATGCTTTTGTAAATCAATGCCGTGGTGAAAAAGTAAAATATTGACAACCATATTTATTAAGTAAGGTTTTTGTTTTTGCCATTGCTATTGTTCCACTCAGAATCTGCTATAAGAGGCGTGGTTAGTCAGCCAGACCTTAGCCCATCGATATAAAACATTTTATTGGGGTCCCAACATAAGGGTCCCAATTTTATAACATGTTAATTTCTTGTTTAGTAATCTATATATAAAATGTTGACAAAAAAAAATCTATATATAAAATTAATAAATAGTGTTTTTAAAAAGTAAATAAATTGTTTGATAAAATCAATAAAGATATGTTTATACTTTCATTTTTGTTTAATTTTTTTGTATAGTATTTGTATACTGTTTATAATACCATAAGAAAAAGATTGTAATATTTTTTGGAAAGAAGTCCGGATTAACTTATGTCCGATTCTGGTAGTTAGACTTGGAAATTTGATTATCCGTTTAGATTGCTGATGTTTAAGGGTCCCAATTTTCTAACATGTTAATTTCTGTTTAGTAATCTATATATAAAATGTTGACAAAAAAAAATCTATATATAAAACAATAAATATATTATATATTAAAACAGAAGTCATGACTTGATTTCATGTGTGATTTTTTTTTTAAAAATGGACTATTACTAGAAAAACATGTTACATTAACTCTATAATAATTTTATCATTATGATATCTTATGAAAAATCATGTATATAGTAACAAAGATACGCTTAACAATTTGTTTTGGTAAATTACCTCACAGCTTCCAACTTAGTCACGCAAAATATGTCAATAAATATAAGTTTAAGAATCTTCTATTATTTATAAGGAAATATGTCAATAATATTTAAAATGCATCCACAATATATTAACAAAAATCACAGATTCGTAATATGAATATTTATATACCCTAACAAAATTTACACGCTATATATACTAGATAAATTTATTTCGATGTAAATTTTTAAAATTATATTGTTTTTAAAAAAATTGTTTAAAATTTCATTTTTAGTAAAATTCTTTATAATATTAATTTATGAAGCTATAAGTTTAGTTTTTAGTAAAAATTTCTTTGAAGTTTATATTATCTTTGCAAATTAAAGTATACTAATATTTAATCAAGCTCTATTTATATTACTTTATCTAAAAATGAAATACTAATCTAACACAGAATAAAATATAGAAGAGAAAAACATGTATAATATAGAAAATTTGAAACAATCTATTTGATTAAAACATGTATTATATAATATTATTATGTTTAAAAAACATTTACTATACATATCATAAATATGTGATTACTATAATATATATCAATTTACAAAAACAAAATGTTTATATAACTAACTATAAACGAAAACAAATACCCGCGCGGTTGCGCGGATCAAAATTTAGTGTGTTTTTAAAAAGTAAATAAATTATTTCATAAAATTATTAAATATATATTTAGACTTTCATTTTTATCTATTTTTTTGTTGTATAGTGTTTGTATACAATTTATAATACCACTAGTATTGAACCCATGCTTTCGCATAGGAATTTTGTTTTCTTACATATAAAATATAATTAGACAGCATGGATGTTGCACATGCATTATTTGGAAGAACACACGATAAAGAGAAACATAATGATTTTTCCAAATTTCAGAATTTTCCGATTCTAAAAAGTTATATGTATACCGAGAAAGACTTCAAAAGGTTACCTTAGAAAAAAATATAAAATACTTGAGATTTTGCTTCACTGCCAATTATTTTTTATAGTCAAAAAGGTGTAGTAAATTAAAAAAAAATAATTTCCTATTATATGATATATCAAATATTTAAAAGAAAACATTGTATATTGAAAAGACTGTAGTAATATAAATATGTCCCTCTGTTAGTTTTGTCTCCCGTCACCTCATGGCAACATTAATTTTGTCATCTTCAACGCTTATTTTAATCTTGCCATTATAACCGTACGTAACCAATTTTTTTCTGAATACTGAAACATTAAAATATAGAGAAAATAATATCAAAATGCTCACCATAGTCTTTGAATGATGTTTTCACTCTATCTTTTGATACAAAACCAAGAGTATAGTAAGAAAAAGGTTCAACACTATGATCCTTTTGTAGTGAAATAATAGAAACACGTTTACCTTTAATCAAGAGCTCTTCTTCTGCATTTGCATCTGTTTTTTTATCTAATTCGTTTATTTATTTCTTTCTCATTTCCATCTAAAATTTATTCGTTCTAGTCAAATCTTCAGCAAAACAGATCTATTCTTCGAACCTCCCTAACCCTAAAATGACTCCACCAACGCTGGAAAAACTGTAACAAAAAAGGAGATAGCATCGGGGGTAATTTTAACACTGACTCGAGACATGCATACAACTCCAGTTATCAATTATTTTGTGCTTTTGTTGGATTGAGAATTTATCTAATATTTTTTTATGAAATCTGGTAGGTATTAGAGTATGAAAAAAAAATTCATGGGCAAAGAAGAAGGATCGTGGTTTGTTGATTTTTTTTGGAAACTGTTATATGGTTTAGGTTTTGTGCTAAGCATTATCTTGTTTTGATTACATTTTTTCTTAAATTTTGTAAACACTAATTATGTGGCAGAATATGAGTGGTTAGGTGACTTGCAATTTAGTATATAAGGGATAAGAAAGATTGTAAGATTTTTTTGGAAAGAAACCCGGATTAACTCATGTATGATTCTGGTAGTTAGACTTGGAAATTTGAGTATCCGTTTAGATTCAGATTATATTAATTCGGTTTGGAAATATCCAAAGTAAAAGACAAACTTTAAATACAGAACATGGGGGAAAACAGCTTAACATAAATTAATCCAATATAATCAAATTGATAAAATAAAAATAAAGTATTAAATCAAGGATGAAACAACCATCATTTATAAATATTATTCATTACCTCATAGAAAATGTAGACTTGTTATTTACAAAAAGAAATTATGAAGTACTTATTTATAAGTAATTGGGCATTTAAGGTACATATGTAAAGTTTAATATTTATTTTTTATATATCATATCAAAACAAACATTAAACTGAGTATTTGAAATATTTATATATGTTTCAAATATTTATAGTTTTGGATTTTTCGGATTACCCGTTTGGGTTTGGTAAATAACACTTTGGTTTCATATATGTTCACCTTACAAGATCTATTCAAATATTTTTTTATATTTCAGATCAGATAACGAATTGGATTTTCAGTTCGGATCTCAGATTTCAGATTTTTTGCCCAGCCTAAAAACATGAATGGAAAAAAGTCAGAAACAAAAACTTTTAGCATTTTTTATTCAAATTTTTTAAATAATATATTGATTAAATGTATTGTTAAGCAATAATGATTGAATATGCAATTTTTTATTAAAATTAATTTTAAAAAGTTAAAATTTACAAGAGTTAATTTTTATTGTAACATGAACTAACATTGTTGTGCACATATGTGTAGACATGAATATAATTTGTAATATTTTTTTTAAGCTGAATAAATATTGTATATAGAATATATACTTATGATGTTGTTGGTATGTAAACAATTTATATTTATAATAGTTGATTCTTCCGTGTTCATGCATGGATATAAATATTTAAAAAGTAAATATATTATAATAATATTCATATTAGTTTTAATTTTAAATTAATATATAATTTATAAATACAATTTATATTAATAATATAATACTATTTTAACTAATTGGATATGTTATATTTGGTCTCTTGATTTTTTTTGGGATTAACAATCGATTTAATTACCACTTGGATATATTAGACTACATATATTTCTTTGAACTCAACTTTGATATTTTTTAAAAATATTATAGTTTTGGTTAATTTTCTTATTTTCAATTAGGTTGGTCTCTGTTTTAGATATGTAAATAAATTTTACTAATTATGTATAACTTCATATATATTCTGATTAAAATGAAATAAAAATGAACTGAAGTGTTTTATAAAGTTAAAATTATATTTTAAATCATTTCATTTTACCTTTCAATAAATGAAAAGCAAAAAATATTTAAAATTTACAAAATATTATAATTATTATAAATAAAAATTATATGTATTCATGAGCTTCCAAATGTTTATCATTTATATTTATACTTCATCTTATAATAATTATTTTAATTCATTAAAGGTAATAATGTAATCAACCATCGTGAGAATTAACGAGAGCGCGACACACATAAAAAGTTACTTTTTAATAATATTATAGAGATAATATATTATGTATCTTTTATGATGAAAACTAAATTCAACATTATTTTCAGTTACATATGTGCATAGAAATTATTATACTAACTTAGTTAAATTGATTGTTGGGAATAATTAATCCAGGAATAGATCTTCATGTACAAAGTAGAATGCTGGTCCCCTTCTTCTGAGTATTCGGCTGTTGGCCTTCAAATCGCACGTTTATCCTGCCTCCGACTATAAAAATAACTAGATTTTGGATCCGCACCTCCGCACGGGTGTAAGTTTTAGATAATTATATGTTTAACATTTATTTAACAGTTTCATATTTTTGAATTTTGAAATTGATGTATTTTATTCAGTTTTTAGTGTCCAGTTATAAAAGTATGTTGTTGTACAACTTTTCATTTTATTTTCTAATGTAAACATTAAAGTGTTAAAATGTTATATTATTAAGATAACGTGTGAGTGTTTTATTAAATTATACTGAATATATTTTTTTCCACATAATTTAAGTATGATTATAATAAAAAGTTATGGAACGATACCTAAGAAAACAAAAAGAAATATAGTTCTTGTGAAAAAAATTAGGAAACTCATTGATTAGTAAATTGGGCGAGTTCTTTTAGAATAGGTTCATCATATTTAAAAAAAACAAAAATGTGGACCTTCATCAGAACCACTTATTCTCTTGTTAGGATGATTTGCTATAATATAGGAAATAATTGTGGGAGGTCATTTATTTTAGGAAATTCATGAATATTGTAGTTATGATTTCAAACCAAATACATGCTATTGGTTTACTCGTATTGATCATAATTTTTTTTTAAAATGATATAAAATATGATTGAAAGAATTATATTGTTAAGCTTTGTTAACCACAACTAACATATCTAATTTGATGGTTTTGATTCTACAAACTATTGAAAACCGGAAGTGTTACATCTTGGGAATTCGAGACAGACGAAGAGGAAGGAAGGTAATATTACATTTGTAAACAATGTTTGGTTTAGTAATGGTTTCTAATTTAATGGTTTAGTAATATGACAACACATTGTGTTTTATAGATTAGAAAGTACGATATGTAGGGAACTAAGTATTAAGTGGTTTAGTGTTGGTTTATTAATAAGAGAATAAGTGGCTTACTGATAATTTATTAATAAGATAAGAACTGGTTTAGTGAAGGTTTAATAATTAGAGAATAAAAATGTTTACCGATGATTCAATAATTAAGAGAATCGATGGTTTAGAAATTTAAATAAAAAAGTGCGTTGGTTTATTAATTAAAAGAACCGATGATGTTGGTACAAATTTAAATCAAAATTCTGTGTTTTAAAAGCAGTGGCATAAGTATGTAATTTTTGTGAACTCAGGGCTAAGTATAAAATGTACTTTCTTTTTTTTTAATAGATTAGATATTTAAGGTCCTGAAGATTAGGTCGTGTAGATTTGAACAAATCCATTTTTTTGCGGTAAGAAATATTTTGATGAAGCTGATTGTATGTAGATCTTTATTAGGTATAATATTTTGAAATTTTGAAAATACAATATATATCGTTTACCGTTTTTTAAATAAACTCACAAGTAATTTTCATCTTAATGTATGACTTTAGCTAATCTTATAAAGTATGAATATGTACAAAAATATAAAGAATTGTCTTATGTGTTATTTACAAAGGTTGGTCTGAAATGTAATAGATGAAACATATCATATTTGGCTTACATGACTCTGGATATTAGACATTCAAGCTTCATGGCCGACTATGTTCTATTCATAGTGGCAGGCAACATAATGGAAATGTAAATATATATAAGTATGTAATGTTGGGGAAAACGGGACACGGCACAGCGAAATATGTGTTCAAGTTCCCCTGACCTTGTGTGAAACTATGAAGAAAATACTTCGACGATAGCATGATATAATATAAGCGATAACTAAATGAGACAAACACTTTTTACGTGGAAAACCTCCTCGATGTGAGAAGGAAAAACCACGGGACCGTAGTCCACTCAACAATCCACTATATAAATGTATGTGAGTACAACCACGTCCTCCCTGTTCAACAACCTGAACAGAACAGAGACTCTAGCTAGAAAGAGCTATCTCCAACACAAGAACAACAACAACAAGAGAGCAACAACAAAGCTTCAAAACCGGCAGCAACCAAACGACCTCAGCTCACAAGGATTCCGGAAACCAGAGACTAATCCCACCGTACAAATCCAAGATAAACAAGTCAAAAATACCTCTGCCAAATTTCAGCTCAAACAGAGAAGATCTCACCGTCGGATTTACCAAACACTCAAGACAGCACTGCTGAAGAACTGTGACGACCAACTTGAATAAAACCCAGACAAAATCCCTTCGGTGAACCTTTAACCCACTGACTGAAGAAGCTTCCCACAAAATATCAGCTCAAAAGGAATCTGTTTGACCTCCAAATCTGCCTTGACAAACCTAGACGAAAATCTGCCTCTTCTCTCTTTTTTCTTTTTTTGCCTCCTTTCTTTCTTCTTGTGTATCTCTAGCTAAGTCTTGCCACAAAATTAGGTTAAGAGACTTTATATAGTGTCTCACTAAACTTAAGGCCCAATACTAATCTCATGGATTAATATCAATGGCCCAACTTCCAAGTTTGGTTATCACCAACCAAATCCAATGGGTTTCCTCCATCTAGAAGGAACCAAACATGTAACTGAGGAACAGACGATTTAGGTTTAGATAAAGACCTTACATTCAAGCTTCATTGGTGATAGATTTTGTGGATATAAAACGATTCAGTTTATTATTCAAACCAACCGTAAGTACAGATTGTTAGAATGTTTAGTATGATGAAAGATGGACAAATATGAATTGATTTGATTATGGTATGTTGCACGTGCAATTCATAAACTGGAGATGATAAAATATGAGGTGTATATTAACCTGATATACACTTGTAGTCAGTATTGAATCGATCCTAAGCAGAGACAAATAGACGCCTAGTGCTAGTATTGTTTGTCTAAGGTCGGTTTACTATTGGTTCGGTTAGAAATTATATTGTTAGCTTTCAGTGGATAACCGAAGTATGGTTTGAATTAAGCCACTCGATGATATAAGAAATATTTTGTATAATGAACGTGGATAATAAATTGTAGAATCTAGAATAGGTCCAAAAAAATTAATGACAATCTTTCTAAGTAGATAAAAAAATAGGAGTATGTTTTAGTAGACTTTGGTTTTGAAATTGATAATTACTAAAATCATATATATAAATAAGATTTTTTTCTCTTTTCCTTAAACCACCTCATCAATTGGGTGTGTAGTAAATTTAGGGTCTAGAAAACATCTTGGAAAACTTTCATATAAGTTTTCTAAAATCTTGTGTATCAAAAATATTTAATCTAATTGATTTTTTGTCTTTTTATATAAATAAAAATTTACACATTCTCTTTCTTCTTCTCGAATAGAGGCAACAAAAATGTAATATTTACCACATTCTCTTTCTTCTTCAAATGTAATATTTACCACTCTAAAATTCTGTAATATTTACCACATTCTCTTTCTTCTTCTAGTGTAGTCTTAAGTTCTAGAGAGAATTTTAGAGTGGTAAATTTACACATTCTCTTTCTTCTTCTCGAATAGAGGCAACAAAAATGTAATATTTACCACTCTAAAATAGAGGCACCAAACATTATATCAATTTCTCATTTTTATGTGTGTTTTCACTATTTTATCTTGTTTTTACAGGTTTTCCTTTACATAGATGTCATCTTTCACTCATTTAAAGGTAAATTTCTAAACTTTTATATGTATTTTTGTCTTTTTTATATATTATATTCTAATAAGTTATAGATTCAACATAATGTGATTTTTTTAGTTATTATTTAAACTTAAGAATATTGTTTGTTTTAAATTTTTCTCTTTGATGTCATTTGAACGTTTTTGGATCACGTTTTTTCAAATCTGAATCAGATATTGGAAGACGTACAGAAGACTTTCCTAGAAGTCTTCTGGCATAGTCTTAAGTCTTCTGACATAGTCTTCTTCCATGTCTCCTTTTTCACAACAGATCTTAGCGTTTTGGTAAGTTTTCATGTCAGAAGTTTCTTCATTTAGTAATCTCTTGTTGCATAAAACTCTTTTATTTCTTCCAAACTAAAATTCTCCAACCTTTTTGTTAATCTCTTTAAACATGAAAACACTAAACTTTATATCAATTTCTCATTTTTTCTTTATATCTTTCTTACTAATTTATCTTGTTTTCAGTTTTTTTTTTTCCAGATCTGAGTCAGACATTGGAATACTTACTGAAGACGTTCATAAGACTTTCTTGGAAGTCTTCTAGTGTAGTCTTAAGTCTTCTGGTGTAGTCTTAAGTCTTCTGACGTCTTTTCTCATATCAAGTGGAGTCCAAACTTGTCTTTGTGGATGAATGATCTATAATAGTTTTGTTTGTGGTCTGTTTTGTGATTTGCAGGTGTAATTTTTAGATGTGATTTTTTTTTTTTGTAAATTTGAAGAAATATTAATGAGAAATATGGTAAATATGTTTATTGGCCAAAATTACTTGACATTATTAAAGTAAACAAGAGTACACTAAAAGTATGGTTTTATGTTTGTAAAATCAGTAACGATGTTTCTCAAGATAGAATATATGTGCTAACAATCTGTTTTCCACTTTAACAAATTAATGAAATAAAAAACTTTAGTGGCCTTCAAATTCAAAACATGATGTTCATTGTGTAGTTCTTCTCATCTTTGGATCTTCTATACTTTGAAAAAAAAAATATAAGTTTGTAACTATAAACAACTTCTTCTCATTAACTTATAATAATTGCTCTTTTTTTTTGAGAAAATAGTTGTTCATCACTTTTAACTTCTAAAAATTAAAACCAACAAAGTCTTTTAAGAAGTAAAACCAATAAATTTTGTAATTATAAACAACTAAGTTATAATGAGTAGGTTAACTCTTTCAACTTATGTACACATTATAATCTTCTTGATATTATTTAACACTTTTGAAAGTAAAAAAACTTATCTTAAATTACTTAACATTCTTAAAAATACAAGTTTACAAAAACTAACGTGGAAAACTTCCACAGAAGACTTCTGCGAGAAGACTTCTTAATAAGTCCTCTAAGATTAGCTAGAAAAAATTAAAAAATATTAATATTAATAACCTCATAATTATCATCAATTAAGCTGTAAAATTCATCCAGGAATATTGTCTAAAATACATGAATTAACAATAAAATCTTAATAATTCATTTTAAATTAAAAGAAAATGAAAGTCTATTATACACTGTCGTTGAAGACTTAAAAATAAAGACATTCAGAGAAGTCTTCTCTATAAGAAACTTCTCTGGAAGTCTTCTCTATAAGAAACTTCTCTGGAAGTCTTCCTTTGTAAATATTGACTTACTTTTGTAATACTCTGGAAATCTTCAGTAAACTTAATTTAAAGATTGGGAAAACTTCCAGGTAAGTCTTTGGCGAAAGACTTACCTAAAAATCTTCTATAGAAAGTCAAATTTGTGAAACAAATTGGTCAATTGCCAAACTAACCTGTTTATCCGAAAAGACTTACAGCTAAGTCTTCTCGATTTTTTTTTGCCAACAAAGAGAAGTTGGAAAACTTCAACGACAGCGTTTTCTAAAAAACACACAAAATTCAATTGCTAAAAAAAAATATTCTTTGACCAGAAGACTTCCGTGTTTAGAAGACTTCCGAAGGCTTACACTTAAGTTTTCTAGCGAACAAATCTGGGAAAAAAAAATTAATTCATACCTTCAACAACCACTAAAGGATCTTGCTTAGTTCTCCAAGCACACACAACTTCACTAGAACATATACTCAATCGTTAATGAACAAAAATTGTGAGCTTGAATGGCTATATGACCCTTAAAAATTCTAGAATCAAAAAGCTTGGATTTTTTGGATGATTACAGATAAAAAGTGAGAAAGATGTAGTTTTGGGGATAAGATATAATAATGAATGAGTAAATTCCATTTTTATGCACTAAGAGCTTCATTTTGGTTGTTCATGGTCGTTGGGTGAATTGATGGCAATGACATTTTCGTGATTAATTGATGAAGATGAGAGAGTAAAACAATCATTTTTGAAAAAATAAAAATAACAAGGAATGAAATTTTTGTGAATAATCAGAACTTCTAGGGTGGAGTGGACAAATGAAATGTAAAAAAAAAGTTGGTTTTGTGTTTGACTTGAAATTTTGAATCACGTTTGAAAAGAGTCCTAGATTTTTAAGGTGCATACCTAATTTAAAATAGTTTTGCTATTGTAACGAATTACCTGGTATTTTGTATTATGTATATAGATATATTTAATGATATAAATATAAATATAATATCTCTGAATTCAAGAAATAAACATATAGAAAATATTATATTTTGTGTTAAATTCAATTGACTATAACTTTAAAAATATATTTTACTTAATAGCAAAGTAAAACAAAAAATATCAAAACAAAAGAAAACAAATATATAATTTATAAAATAATAATAATAAAATAATGAAAGTTGTTATAAGAAAATTGGGAAAATTAATGTAACTTAATTGAAAGCAAATTAAACATTTTTACAGTTATCATTAAATTTTTTCTAAGACTTTCCACAATGGTTTTAAGATTTAACACCCTCCACTTCATCTTTTAACATTCTACATTATCTTTTTTTTTCATCTCATCATTCAACACATATCCAACTTTTAACCACTACATTAGTTTTGTTTAATAAATTTCAACATCATATTTTCTTAATTAATAATTTTTTTTTCTATATCTAAATTAAATAAATCTAGTATCTATTCATAGAGAATTTAAAATGTTAGATTTTTGTATAAGAAATAAAAAATAAATTTTTGATTTATATTGAAATTACTGGTTTTAAATAAGTAAAGGGATATAAAAAATCAAAATCTATAGAAAGAGAACATGTGTCATCGGTGACCCCATTTTTTTCTTATTCAACATGTTGAATCTTTTCAACACCAAATAATCCACATCATCAGTTTTAATTTTTCAACACCTCCATTGTAGTGATTCAACTTTTGAATCTTTTATTCAACACCCCCATTGTACACAACCTATTGGTAATATAAATATATGAGGTGTAAGTAAGGTGCAAGATTAGTGTATTCTTATAATTATAAAAATAAAAAATGTTACATACTGACCTACGAGCTTAATTATATTTTTAGTACTGATACGAAAAAATAAAATGTATACTTGAAGAGGTCAACAGAGACTTAATATAAAATAAATAGACAAGAAACAATAAGAAAAGAAGAAGTGAAACTAGATTAATTTACAAAACAAACCAATTAGAAAATATACAACATACAAAATAGAACATAACCTCATATAAACAATTGTATTAGAAAACTTACTCAATCTAACGTAATTGAAGTTGAATTTTCTCACAACAAATAAATGTAAGAGAAAATAATGATAAAATATGAAAAAAGCTAGACCCTACTTTTAAACCTACCAGGTGAGAGAGAACAGACACCATCAGCGCAAAAATAGAAAGATTATTCAAATTAGGGTTAATCATAATTTAAAACACGTGTAAGTGAAAACACGTGATTATAGGAAGTGTGGTTGTGTATTCCCAATTTAAAAATTTAAAAATTGGAAATAAAATTGAAGCAAAGTAAAAGTATGAAGACAATGAAATTAGGAATACATGACTATACTTATAAAAAATTACAAACAAATTTCATTTTTTGAAAAAATGCCAAATCCGCACGAAGCATGTACTTCCCTTAATAGAAGAATTTAGACTATTAAAAATATTATTAAACAAAAAGTAAATTAGATGCACAAAAGAAGTTGATTAATGATTGATAAAAAATATAATGAAAATGACTTTTCTTTAAGTATCCAAATAAATCAGACTAGTCTCTAGTATTTTAAAAATATTGATTGGTATAATTTTTATTTTTTGAAAAAATAATTGATTTAAATAATCAACAGAAATAAAAAACACACAAATTTTTTCAATCACGACAAATGGAAAAATACATCATGTGGATCTTATCCAACATCATTTTTTCTCAATTTTCAATTTTGCAGCATTAGACCCACTTCAGCGTTGGACCCACTTCATTTATTTCAACATGTTGAAAACATTCAACTCAATGCAATCCATATGTGATGTTTATAAAATTCAACAGCTTCACTGTAATACTGTTGAAAAAAGAATTCAACATCTTTGTTATCGTTTCTAATGTTCTAACATTACATATATGATTTAACCGAAAAAATTAATATAATGCATTATATTTATTTGTTTCAAAATTTGAATATTTATTTACTTATATGATACTTGGATATGTTTTGTCCACAAACACATGACAATTATATTTTTGAAAATATTCTTCACGAGAACTGAATTTTAACATATTTATTTGAAAAAATTTCTATGGAAGAAAATATTTTTGGTAAAATATATTGGTTTATAATTATCTATTCATTTTGTCTTTTACTACTTAATCGGTTAATAGACCGATCTTCCCTCCCTATAAATATGTTTATATTTCCTCTTTGGTAATTAACATAGCTGAATGAAAAAGTCAATCTCTCACTTTACGTTGTCTCATCCATCTCTCTCTTTTACTTTGATTTTATTATATACAAAAAATATATATTAACACAATAACGAAGTACTATCTCATCCTATATTATTCAACACGTTATCAACACAAGGCTCTTATACCAAACAAGATTATACCGATGAGTTATCATGTCGAATTTGACAAAACTCGAAAAAAAATAATTTGGATATTACAGGAAATAATTATATGACCTAGACAATGGACGCAAAGATGCACCTGAGAGGAAACAAGTTTTTGGAAACCATCGATAAAACAGTGTCGAATGAGAAAAAAGACTAAAGCCATGATATTTTTGTGACACCACATACAAGATGGTTTAAAAGAAGAATATATTACGGAAGATGATCCTTGGGACCTCTAACAATCTTTAAAAGAGAGGTTTGATCACCAAAAATATGTGATCTTAATAAAAGCTAAACACGAATGGATCCATCTCCAATTACAGGACTACAAAAGTGTAAGTGAATATAGTTTTGCGATGTTCAGAATTACATTTAGGATGATGTTATGTGGAAAGAGAACAATTGCTAATGATATGAACGTGAAAACTCTCTCCACGTTCCATCCTAGAAATGTAGTACTACAGCAACAGTACCAGGCGAATGGATATACATGTTACTCGGAGTTAATGCAATTTCTCCTTGTAACGGATCCGGATAATCAACTCGTGACATTAAACCATCATGCTCGTTCCACTGGATCTGGTCCATTCCCCGAAGCGAATGTTGCATCATCCAGTTATGATAATTGGAGAGGACGAGGTCGTGGACGCGGTCGAAACTGTTATCATAGTCGTGGAAGAGGACGAGGAAGAAGTTTCTGTCCGTATGATGAAATAAATAATAAGAACTTCCACGAAAATGAAAGGGGCCGGAATGATAAAAAACAAACGGAAATTTTTTGCTACAGATGTGGTATGAAAGGTCATTAGGTACATGGTTGTCGTATGCCAAAACACTTAGCCAATATGTATAGAGAATCCCAAAAAGTGAAAGAGAAAGGTATTGAAACAAACTTTATCTCATGAACCTGGGCCATCCTTTCATGTTTTATATGATGTTACTCATCTCAACGTATCAGATTTTCTTGTTGAGCTAGAGAATATCGATGAGTGATATAGAATAGATGTGATATAAGTTTATTGTATTATATTATCTATATCTTTTGTTGTAAGATATATGTTATATTTCATATTTAATAATACATGTTTTATGAATATTTTTAAATTCAGAAAAATGCCAAACTTTGAGACTATGGATGGATATATGTGTTTGGTAGATAGTGCGTCAACACATACGAAATAAAAGATAAGAAACAATTCTTCAATCTTAAAATGAAAGATTATGCTGGAAGAGTAAGTACATTATTTGGTAATGCAAATATTATTATGGGCTCTGGAAGAGTGAAATTTTCAATACTAGGGGGACCGATATTTGAAATAAGTGATGCATTATATTTCCCCGAGTCTCACATAAACTTGTTAAGTTTTAAGGATATCCGGAGAAATGGATACTATATTAAGACTATGAGTAAAAATAGTATTGAATTTCTTTGTATTAATTCCGAGAGGAAACATATATTGGAAGAGTTAAGAATGTTATCCTCTAGACTACATTGTACGAAAATAACCATGACTGAGTCCTATGCCATAGTAAACCGGAAGCTTACTAGTATTTTTAAAGTCTGGCATGAGAGGTTAGGACATCCTGGTTCAGTCATGATGAGAAAGATAGTGCAAAGTTCAAATGGCCATCTATTAAAAAAAGGAAGAATTTTGAAAACGGGCGAGTTTACATGTAATTCATGTTTTCAAGGAAAACTTCAAACTCGGCCATCACCTGAAAAAGTTGGCAATGAATCACCAATGCTTTTAGAAAGAATACATGGTGATTTATATGCACCGATCCACCTACTGTTCGGGCCATTTAAATATTTTGTGGTATTGATTGACGCATCTAGTAGATGGTCAAATGTGTGTCCTTTGACAACACGAAATACAGCTTTCGCAAAGTTCATTGCAGAAATAGTAAGGATGAGAACGCAGTTCTCAGGATATGCCATTAAGAAAGTAATGCTTGATAATGCTGGTGAATTTACATCGCAAGCTTTTAATGATTGTTGTATGTCAGTGGGGATTGATGTATAACATCTAATTCCCCATGTTCATACACAGAATGACATGGCCGGGTCATTGATCAAACGATTTCAGTTGATTGCAAAACCATTGATATTGAGAACAAAGCTCCCAATTTCAGTATGGGATCATGCTATTTTGCATGTGGATTCACTGGTTCGGCTAAGGCTGAGTGCATATCATAAGTACTTCCCATTACAATTAGCATTTGGGTATGAACCAGATGTATCTCATCTCCGTGTCTTTGGGTGTGCGGTATATGTTCTGATAGCTCCGCCACAAAAAAATTGGACACACAAAGGAAATTGGGAATATATATGGGTTATACGTTACCAAATTTAATAAGATATCTTGAACCGGTATATTGTGGTATGTTTATGGCACGGACTGCCGATTGTGATTTTAAGACGAAGAATTTCCAGCGTTAGGGAGAGAAATTAGAAAAATTCCTAAAGAGAGCTGGAAGTTTAGAAAGTTGTGCATTTGCATAATTTGGCAAACCAGTTACCAGATGCGTTCACAAATATGAGAAGGGTGACAAAATGATATATACTTGCTAGAAACGTTTCATCAAGAGTTGTTGTTTTTGAAGGACAAATTGATGGAGATACAATGAATGAACCTACGGTTCAGTTAAAGAGGAGAAGACCAGTGGGTTCTAAAGATAAAAATCTCTGAAAGAAAAAAAATTGGTTGAGAAAAAATGAAATGTTCAACAATAATCTGGTACCGAAAATGTCTGAAAGAAGGCATAAATGATAAGGTTCAAGAACAACTAAATAAAGATAAAGATCCAGATGACGAGGAGGAAACAAAAAAATTATGAGATTTCCATCAACTATGCCCGAGATTAAAAATTATGGATTAGAAATAAGATAAAAAATGTTGATGAGCCTAACGACAGCCAAAAATTTTGAAATTCATCTTATAGACGTTGCGACTGCATATTTGTATGGATCACTGGATAATGATATATACATGAAACTCCCCGAAGGATTAAAAATGTCTGAAGCATTGGAAAAAAAATACATGGAGATTTATTTGGTCAAGTTACAGGGATCACTATACGGATTAAAGCAATTCGGATGCATGTGGTATGTGAGGGATAAAACTCACTTCCTGATTTTAGGTTAGGTTTAGATTGGAGAGAAGATAACGTGGGCTGAACCCCGTTAGAACTTAGAGAATGAATTATGATTGTATTGATGTTTTTGGTAAAGAGATGATTACAAAGATGATTCTGATGATTACAAGGACTTATGAGAATGTTTAATGAACTAAAATATGTGTCAATGGTAGAATGAATGAATCGAGAGCATATCCTTTTCTCTGATCTCCTCCTCCTCCTTAAATAGCTCTCAGCCACGTTTGAACGATCCTAACCAACCTCCGAGATTTTCTCTGTGAGTTGGGGGATTCTCAACAGTCTCCTTTTGACCGGGTCCAGCGCAACCAGCCTGAGCTACTCCTGTTAGCTCTTTGTAAATAGGTCCGGAGCTCTCCTCCGTAACCCGTTTTGTTGACGTTCCTTCCTTAGCAAACAGCCTCCGGCTTCTTTTTAACTCTTTTCTCAAAAGATTAATTGCCAATGAGCTTACAGTGGCCCATAGTCAACTCTTATCGCTCGAGCCCATTAGTCTCAGCTAGCGGGCCATATTTGGGCCCAACAGTTGCCCCCAGCTTTCGAGATGAGACATCTTTTCTCGGAAGCTAAAGCTCAACCGCCTGATCTCTATCTCTTTGTTGAGATAGCGATTATGTCTTCGTGTTCCCAAGACTTCTGCCCAATGGGCTTTCTTTTTATCTTTGTTAAGACTTGTGGCCTGAGGAGACCTTTAAACCTTTGCTTTGTTAAGATCTTCGAACTTAAGTAGCCTGGGGAGGCTTTTAAACCCTTGATTTGTTAGGATCTTCGATCTTCATCGATGTTTTGATGAATTCCTTAATACAGACTCAATCGTCTATGTAGAAGTTTTTACTTCCTTGAACGAAGGATTTTGGGTCCTGTTAGTCACAGGTCCCGTAGTCGTTGGACATGAGGTCTATGAAACTTTCGGGTGAAGGTCGGGGAGCCTGTTGATAATAGGTCCCGTAGCCTTTTAGCGAGAGGTCCCGAGAATGGGTTTCTGGGACCTGAATTTACTTGGGATATCTTTTAGATCTCGAACGCTGCTAAGGGTTTTGCGACCTTAGGTTGAGGTTTTTGAGAGCCTTAATTTTTTTTTTTTTTGAAGGATTTTAAAACCTTGAGTTTGGTTAAGGTTTTAAGACCTTTGATTGAGGTTCTTTGGGAACCTGGATTTGTTTTCGAAGAATTTTAAGACCTTGAGTTTTGATAAGGGTTTTAAGACCTTAGATTGAGGTTCTTTGGGAACCTGAATTTGTTTTCGAAGGATTTTAAGACCTTGAGTTTTGTTAAGGGTTTTAAGACCTTACATTGAGGTTCTTTGGGAACCTGAATTCGTTTTCGAAGGATTTTAAGACCTTGAGTTTTGTTAAGGGTTTTAAGACCTTAGATTGAAGTTCTTTGGGAACCTGAATTAGCTTGTTTAAAGGATTTTAAGACCTTTGAGGTTACTAAGGATTTTAAGACCTTAGGTTTAGGTTTTCGGGGACCTGAATTAGTCTGAAGGATTTTAAGACCTTAGGTTCAGGTTCACGGAGACCTGAATTAGTTAGAAGGATTTTAAGACCTTAGGTTCGGGTTCACGGAGACCTGAATTAGTTTGAAGGATTTTAAGACCTTAGGTCCTCGTTCGTAGGGACCTGGATTCATTTGAAGGATTTTAAAACCTTAAAGTTACTAAGGATTTTAAGACCTTAGGTTTAGGTTTGTGGAAACCTGAATTTGTCTGAAGGATTTTAAGACCTTAGGTTCAGGTTCACGGAGACCTGAATTCGTTCGAAGGATTTTAAGACCTTAGGTCCAGGTTCGTAGGGACTTGGATTCGTTTGAAGGATTTTAAGACCTTAATTCCAGGTTCGTAGGGACCTGGATTTGTTTGAAGGATTTTAAGACCTTAGCTCCAGGTTTGTGGGGACCTGGATTTGTTTGACTTCGAAGTGTAAACTTGAGTCATGTATTGTGACTTTTTAAGTATGGGGTTCATGTGAGCTTTCCGGAACCAGATCGCGGATCTTGTTAACAGTTGACCTTAGAGGTCACAGTGATTTCGATTGTGATTGGTCGTGAGATTATCCCGAATGAGTTCCTGGATCTTCAAGATTAGATTAAGATCTTTAGGAATCTAAATTCTTTCTAAAGAACTTTTAAGGCCATTAAGGGTAGATTCACGTAAATCTGGATTCGTTCGGAAGTTTTCAAGACTTCCGAATTTACTAAGGATTTTAAGTCCTTAGGTTCAGGTTCGTAGGGACCTGAGTTCGTTTGAGGGATTTTAAGACCTCAGGTCCAGGTTCGCAGGGACCTGGATTTATTTGAAGAAAACTAAAAATGTTTACATGTAATCGCTTCATTGATAACTTTTATAGAATACATCGCGTTGTAGCAATCATACAGTTGTTGTATGGGCTATGTGTTTTTAAACATATGCCCCCTTTGGCTATTGTGAAAAGAATGCTGAAATGAAGTTGGGGCTGCACTCATGACAGAGTTGCCTACGTACCCAGTCAAGGGATCAAGCCTAACGTAGTTCAGGGAGTTTAGGTACCTAATGATAGTATCTCTTGAGATTCGTGGTGTTCCATGATTGGATTTCAGGTACCCAGGTTCGTACCTTCAGAAGCCTGTAAACGCCAGGTCGTACCACGTGTATGATCCGATAGGGACCTTCCCAGTTGGTTCCTAGTTTCCCAGCGCGCGGCTCTTTGGTATGATTGAAAACTTTTCTAAGTACTAGGTCACCTGCAACGAATTGTCGGGACCTGACTTTTGAGTTGTAATGTCGGGCCATTGCTTGTTGGTAGTTCTGAATGCGAAGCAAGGTTTGGTTTCGCCGTTCCTCGATTAAATCGAGGTTATCTAATAGGAGCTGATCATTGGCTTTAGGGTTATAAATGTACAGAGTTCCCGGCGGAGGCTCCCGATGATGGTTTCGGCTGGGACGACAGCCTCCATCCTGTAGGATAAGGAGAAAGGAGTTTCTTCCATAGCCTTTCGTGGGGGTGGTTTGGCATGCCCAAAGCAGCTCAGGTAGTCTTTCAAACCAAAAACTTTTACTGATTCCGAGACGTTTCTTGAGGTTTGCTAATATCGACTTGTTAGCAGCCTCCGACTGACCGTTTCTCTGAGGGTGTCGACATAGTGAGACGAATTTTCCACTTGTCGAAAAATGCTTTGAAGTCATTAGATATGAATTGTGACCCGTTATCGGTTACGATTTCGTATGGGACGCCGTGACGGAAGATGATGTCTCTCCATACGAGTCGTTCGGTTTCGACTTGAGTTACCTGCTGGAGAGCTTCAGCTTCTATCCATTTGGTGAAGTAGTCTGTTAGGACTAAAAGGAAGCGTAGCTTTTGCTTTCCTCTTCCTGATTTTACTAGCGGTCCTATGATATCCATGGACCATCTCATGAACGGGTATGGGGCGGATATCGAGGATAATTTTTCCGTAGGCTGATGTCTAATTGGTGCATGCCTCTGGCAGTTTTCGCATGAAGATGAGTAGACCTCACAATCTGCGATAATGGTAGGCCAAAATATCCATGTCTTTTGATTCGGATAGCTAAGGCTCTGCCATCGGCGTGGTTTCCACAGATGCCCTCGTGCATTTCTTTCATGAGTTTGATAGCATCAAGGCCGTGGACGCATCTCAGGTAAGGTCCCGACATGCTTCCTTTATAAAGGATGGATTCCATTATGCAGTATCTTGCGCTTAACGCTTTGAGCTTTCGAGCTTCCCATTTCTGGGGGGGGGGGGGGAGGCTTGCCCTCCGAAATATACTGCATGTTTGGAAATCTCCAGTCCTCTCTCCCTATGATTTTGTCGTGAAGAGATGAAGGAGGTCCTTGTGCTGGGTCAGGTTCCCGAGTGTTGTTGCGGCCGGAGGTCATGCCCCCGGGGATATTCCTTAGGTTACGCTCAGGGGAGCCTGGATCTTGAGGAATGTCTTCAGGTGTGTCGTTGTTTTCTGGGGTCATGATCGTGTCCCCGGTTGAAGTTTCTGGATCAGGGGAAAATCAAGTCCTGCGAGTGTTTACTCTGTGGACAAGTGAGCTTGGGGGCTGGGTTGTGCCCCCGGTGGTATGTTTTTTGAATTTGTGAGTTTTGGTTTTGGGAACCAGAATGTAGTGAGAACTTGGGTTGCTATTGTCTCAAAATAGCTAACTTCCGTTTGCTCTTTTGGTTTGCTATCGATTTCAGCTTTGGTAGCTATATCGATACTTGGGTTTTCGATTCCCTCTACATGTATAATCCGCTTTACGAGGGGGTCTGAAGTGGATGCTAATGCAGCCAATGCATCTGCCGAGGAGTTCTCTCCTCGTGGGATTCTTGTTAGTTCGAACTTGCTGAACTGTTTAGTGAGGCTCTGGACGACTTCGAGGTATGCCCCCATTCTTTCGTCTCTTGTTTCGTATTCGCCATTGAACTGGCTAGCTACTAGCTGTGAGTCGCTGTAGGCGTTTAGCTCTCGGATTCCGAGGCTTAGAGCGAGTCTTAATCATGCGATTAGTGCTTCGTATTCTGCCTCATTATTTGAAGCGTTGAATCCGAGCCTGTAAGATTGTTCGATGGTTTCTCCAGCTGAAGAGGTCAGCCTTAGACCGATTCCAGAACCTTGTTTTGATGAGGCTCCCTCAACATACAGGCTCCACTCCAGAGCTTCAGCTCTCGGGTCTAGTTGTTCAGACGATAGCTCGATGATAAAATCGGCGGGGTCTATACTCGATGTCATATTCGCTGAGTTCTATGGCCCAAGTAGCTAATCGTCCCGATTGGCTAGAGCTGTGCAGAATCCTGCGTATCGGTTGTGAAGTCATTACGATGATTGAGTGCGATTGGAAATGCACCTTCGGAGTGCCCTCGGGCGTATTTCTCGGTTACCTCGTAACCGAGAGAGGTATCGAAGCCAACCCGAAACAGATAGCGACCTTCCTGGAAATGCCGTCACCTAAGACAACCAGGGAGGTACAAAGACTGACTGGACGAATCGCCGCTTTGAACCGATTTATATCCAAGTCCACCGATAAATGCCTCCTGTTCTACAAACTTCTAAAAAATAATAAGAAGTTTCAATGGGACGAGAAATGCGAGGAAGCCTTCAAACAACTAAAAGCTTACCTCTCCGAGCCTCCGATCCTATCCAAACCAGTAACAGGAGAACCCCTGTACATATACCTCGCCGTATCGACTGCTGCAGTTAGCGGCGTGCTGGTACGAGAGGAGTAAAACGAGCAAAGACCTGTCTATTACACAAGCAAAAGCCTAATAGACGCCGAGACCAGATACCCTACCATGGAAAAGTTGCTCTGGCAGTCGTAACAGCTGCCAGAAAGCTACGACCCTACTTCCAATCACACTCGATTGTGATAATGACCTCACAGCCAATACGCACGATTCTGCACAGCCCTAGCCAATCAGGACGATTGGCTAAGTGGGCCATAGAGCTCAGTGAATACGACATCGAGTATAGACCCCGAGCAGCCATAAAATCTCAGGTCCTCGCCGATTTCATCGTCGAGCTATCGTCTGAGCAACTAGATCCGAGAGCTGAAGCTCCAGAATGGAGCTTGTATGTCGACGGAGCCTCATCAAAACAAGGTTCCGGAATCGGTCTGAGGTTGACCTCTTCGGCCGGAGAAACCATCGAGCAATCCTACAGGCTCGGATTTAACACTTCAAATAACGAGGCCGAATACGAAGCACTAATCGCATGATTAAGACTCGCCCTAAGCCTCAGAATCCAAGAGCTAAACGCCTACAGTGACTCACAGCTGGTAGCTAGCCAGTTCCACGGGGAGTACGAAACAAGGGACGAAAGAATGGGGGCATACCTCGAAGTCATACAAAGCCTCACTAAACGGTTCAGCAAGTTCGAGCTAACAAGAATCCCACGAGGAGAGAACTCCTCAGCAGATGTGTTGGCTGCATTAGCATCCACATCAGACCCCCTAGTAAAACGAATCATACCTGTAGAAGGAATCGAAAAACCAAGCATCGACATAGCTACCAAAGCCGAGATCGATAGCAAACCGAAAGAGCAAACAAAAAGGTAACTGCTCCGAGTCAGCAGCAACCCAAGTCCTAACAACATTCTGGTTCCCAAAAACCAAAACTCGCAAATTCAAAAAGCACACCACCGGGGGCACGACCCAGCCTCCAAGCCCACTTGTCTTCAGAGTAAACACTCGCAGAACGAGATACTCCCCTGAACCTGAAACTTCAGCCGAAGACACGATCCCAACCCCGGAAGTTAACGACATACCTGAAAATATTCCTCCAGATCCAGGTTCCAGAGAACCTAACCGAAGGAATACCTCCAGGGACACAACCTCCGGCCGTAACAACACCCGGGAACCTGATCCAGCACAGGGACCTCCTTCGTCCCTTCACGACAAAATCATAGGAAGAGAGGACTGAAGAATCCCAATCATGCAGTATATTTCGGAGGACAAGGTCCCCCCCCCCATAAATGGGAAGCTCAAAAACTCAAAGCAATAAGCGCAAGATATTGCATAATGGAATCTATCTTTTATAAACGAAGCGTATCGGGACCTTACCTGAGATGCGTCCACGGCCTCGACGCTACTAAACTCAGGAAAGAAATGCACGATGGCTCCTGTGGAAACCACTCCGGTGGTAGAGCCTTAGCTATCCGAATCGAAAGGCAAGGCTATTTCTGGCCCACCATTATCGCTGACTGTGAGGTCTACTCATCCTCATGCGACAGATGTCAGAGGCACGCACCATTTATACACCAACCATCAGAGAAATTATCCTCGATATCCGCCCCATACCCATTCATGAGATGGTCCATGGATATCGTAGGACCGCTAGTCGTATCAGGAACAAGAAGGCAGAAGCTACGCTTCCTACTGGTCCAAACAGACTACTTCACAAAATGAATAGAAGCTAAAGCCTTCCAACAGGTAACTAAAGTCGAAACCGAACGACTCGTATGGAGAGACATCATTTGCCGCCACGGCGTCCCATACGAAATCGTAACCGATAACGGATCGCAATTCATATCTAACAACTTCAAAGACTTCTGCGACAAGTGGAAAATTCGCCTCACCATGTCAACACCACGATACCCTCAGGGAAACGGCCAGGCGGAGGCTTTGGGCATGTTCGTGGAATCGATAAACGTTCGTGGTCCGAAAGATTACCCGAAGTGCTTTGGGCATGCCGAACCACCCCACGAAGAGCTACGGAAGAAACCACTTTCTCCCTAGCCTACGGGATGGAAGCTGTCGTCCCAGCCGAAACCATCACAGGGAGCCTCCGCCGAGAGCTCTGTACGACAAATCCCGAAGCTAACAATCAGCTCTTATCAGATCACCTCGACCTGATCGAGGAACGACGGGATCAAGCATTGCTCCGCATCCAAAACTACCAACAAGCAATGGCTCGACATTACAATTCCAAGGTCAAGTCTCGGCAATTCGTTGTAGGTGACCTGGTACTCAAAAAAGTTTTTAACCATACCAAAGAGCCGAACGCCGGAAAGCTAGGGACCAATTGGGAAGGCCCCTACCAAATCATCCACGTGATACGACCAGGCGTTTACAGGCTCATGAAGGTACGAACCGGGGTAACCGAAATCCAATCATGAAATGCCATGAATCTCAAGAAGTACTACCATTAGGTACCTAAAACCCATTGAACTACGTCTGGCTTGATCCCTTGACTGGGTACGTAGGCAACTCCGTCATGAGTGCATCCCCAATTTTATCTCAACATATTCATCTTTACATCCAAAGGGGGCATGTGTTCAGAACACACATCCCAAGCTATTAGCTCCATGATTATTATGTATTCCATAAAAGTTATTAATGAAAACATCTACATTCAAACATCTCAAGTTTCTATCAAATAAACTCAGGTCACGACGAACCTGAACCTAAGGTCTTAAAATCCTTCGAATAAATTTAGGTCCCGGCGAACTCGAACCTAAGGTCTTAAAATCCTTCGAATAAATTTAGGTCCCAGCAAACCAGGACCTAAGGTCTTAAAATCCTTCAAACAAGTCCAGCTCACGATGAACCTGAACCTAAGGTCTTAAAATCCTTCAAATAAATCTAGGTCACAATGAACCTGAACCTGGGGTCTTAAAATCCTTCAAATAAATCCAGGTCGATGAACCTGAACCTAAGGTCTTAAAATCCTGCGAACGAATCTAGATCCAGGCGAATCAGGACCTAAGGTCTTAAAATCCTTCTAATAAATCCAGGTCACAATGAACCTGAACCTGAGGTCTTAAAATCCTTCAAATAAATCCGGGTCACGATGAACCTGAACCTAAGGTCTTAAAATCCTGCGAACGAATCTAGGTCCCTGCGAATCAGGACCTAAGGTCTTAAAATCCTCCGAACATGTCCAGGTCGCGACGAACCTGAACTTAATCCAAGTCACAACGAATCTGAACCTGAGGTTTTAAACCCTTCAAATGAGCTCAGGTCCCTACGAACCTGAGCCTAAAAACTCAAAGAACTTTAGTAAGTTCCGAAGACTTGAAAATATTCAAACAAATTCAGATCTACGAGAAGCTATTTTTAATGGCCTTAAAGGCTACTTAAAAAAGACTTGGATTCCTAGAAGATTTTGATCCGGTCATGGAACTCAGTTCCGATAATCTAAACGACCAATCATACTCGGAATCTCTGTGACCTCTAAGGTCACAAGATCAGCTATCGATAAGATCTGTGAGTTATGCGAATCCCTTGCCTAAAAATCATGGAACATAACTCGAATCTAAGTAAAATAAACCAAAACAAGTTAAATAACTTGAAACAAAGATTAAAATAGAGAAATGAAACAAGGTCTAAAAGCCTCCTCAGGCCATAAACGGTTCAAGAAATCCTAGCATAACAAAGGTTTAAAAGCCTCCTCAGGCTATAAGTCTTAAAACATAAGTAAAAAGCCCGTAGGGCAGACATCCTAGAAACATGGGAAATAATCTGGAAGGAGACCAGGTCTTCAACCCTCTTGACCACCACCTCCAGAAACCTTCGAAGCATCACGATCCTCCTCGATTGCTTCACTACCCGGGACATCTTCATCCATCTCCTTGCCATCACCTCCCGGAACCACATCAACTGGGGCTAAATCAGGACCCATCAAACCTAAATTAGAACCGTACTCTCCAGAAAAGAATGGTTAAACGTGTTAACCTCGAATGTACCTGAGCTCTCTTAGATTTTACGAAGAGGAAGCTTGCTGACTGAGAAGTCAGAGACCTGAGCTCTCTCGTAAGCAACAATTGCTTCCGGCATCAAAGACATCAAACGATTGTACTCTTCCTCAGCGTTTTGAATCTCGTTTGATAGCAAATCCTTCAAGAGCTCCGTATTAGCTTGAAGCTCCTGAGCGTAGATCTGAAGATCAGCCTCATCCTTCTTCTTGGAGAACTTCTCTTTAACAGAGATAAGGATCTTATTATAGGCATCGATGACCTCCTTTTTTCCCCTTCTAACAGCAAACTTAACTTCAGCCTCCTTGTTCTTCTGACTGACTTGAGACGATGCAGTCAAGTCTTGAACGTGTTGCTCAGCAATCTTTCGAGCACTATCTAGCTCAGAAATCCTCCTACTTTTCACCTTAACATCAATTTCCAAGCTCTCAATCTTCCCTTGCTGAGCGTCAGACTTCAAACCAAGCCTCTCAACTTCAGATCGAAGTGTCGAAACCTGAGCTCTGGCTTGGTCACGCTCAATCTTGGTAGTCTTAACCATCTCGGTGACCTGGGTTAACTCCTCAGCGTTAGGCGCGTTGTTCACTGTTTCCTCAAACTTTACCTGAGCCATGTTAACAGCTCCAGCCAACTATAGAGAAACGAATAACAGAAATAAATATCTCTCAAAAAAAAAAAAAAAAAAAAAAAAAAAAAAAAGGAGCAAAGATCCGTACCTGGCCCAAGTAGTGAGCAATCTCGATAAATTCGTCCTTGTTGGTCAGATTGTTAACAGGGGGAAGAGAACACCCTGTTCGCTTCATGTGTCTCATCAGCGTAGCCAAACCCCACGGATCATCAAGAATCGACCCAGGCTTCGAGTGAGCGAAATTCCACCCAACGGTACCTCCCCTCGAGGACGGCGAAGAAGACCTAGAAGGTCTATCACCTTGATCGGTTCGTGACCTCTTGCTCCTGGGGAGTTCAGTCTCAGAAGGATCCTTCATCACCTGAGGATCGTCTCCCGTGACCTGAACATCAGAATAAGGAGCTATCTCCTGAGCTCCCTGTTCATCGACCGGGTTAGCATCCTTAGCTGGAATGGAAGCTCTGTCATCAAGAACCTCTTTCACAGAGCTAAGGAAGTGTCCTCCTTGATTCTTCTCGCTTCCACGAGAATTTCTGGCTGCTTTCGCTGGCCTACCCCTGGATTGGAACGATGGTTGAAGAGGCATCTTGGTCGATTGGGTTCTTTCGGTTTCAGAAGTACTAGCTCCCGTTGAAATTGTAACTACTGTGTCACCTTCGGAAACTACATCAACAAATTCTTTTAGAACTCAGAACTCATAAAAACAAGTTTACTCGTATGGAGATAAATGAATACGTAACCTTCCAACTCTGCGATCGGGATTGGAGTCAAAAAGGAAGCGTTGTATCGATCTGGAAATCTAGCTGCACCTACTCGAGAAGTGGTATAAGAGGTCCAGGTACAAGGAGTTTGCTGTAGCTTTCGAAAGAGAGCCCTGGTAAGCTTGCCGGTAAGTACAGAAGGATCCTCAATATCTGCAAACAATACCAGGCAATCATCAGGTTACTGCAAATCAAAATGAATAAATACAATCCTAATAATTCTAACCAGATGCATCAGACCAAACGGCCCTAAGAGTACGACCCACAGGGACCGTCGAAGGATCAATCCTGATGAAAAAGTACTTCTTTCGCCAGTCGTCGTCACTACTGGAAAACTTAAAAATTCCCAACCCAGGACGACTCGAGAGATAGTAGGTTCCACTACCACCATCCTTCGAAGCACTCTCCTTTATCGAGAAAAGACTCATCAAGTCATTAATCCCGACAGCGACCCCTTCTTCCTTAGACCTAGTGATAAAACCGTTTATCACTCGAATAACGGATGGACAGAGCTGGGAAAAGGCTAGTTGGTAATGATCCAGGAGGTCTAATAACAGATCAGGGAGGGGAAACCTAAGATGACTCTTAGAGATATACTTCTCGTGAACACAAAACCAGCCTTCTGGAGCCATTTCGGGGGTTTCATGGCCTTCACAAGCCCTGACTAACTCCTTACGGCCTAGAGCTTGGACCATGAGATTGACGATTTCCTGGCCCTTTAACGCAGAAGGTGGATGAGATCCGGAGGGAAAGCTCTCCTTAGAGCCACCGGTTCTCTTTGTTCTCTTGGAAACTCTCTGGGCTATTGACTCCTTAGTTTTCTTCTTCTTCTCAGTCTTCATCACCGATTCACCAACCTCCTTTTTCACCTTCATGATCCGAGCTCCAGCAGCAGAGATTCCGGTCTCTCTAGAGCCTTCTCTCGGTTCAGTCATAACAGGGCACGAAGAAAAGACATCGAGAAAAAAAAAATTGAACTAATAAACTAGAATTCGCGGAGTAAAACTTTAGAGAGAATCTACTCGAACCTCGTTTTGAACTTGATAGAAAAAGGCTGTAAAAAAAAGCAGTAAAATAAAAAGAACCAGAAGAAGTTACCTGGGGAAACTGAATCGAGACGTGGAGAGAGTGGGGAAGTTGAAGTTAATGTAAACATCTTTATATCTCGTCGAGCCTCGAAAATCAGAGAATAATTATTTCAAAACTCTTTTAATCTGAGTCGTTGATTTCGTTAAAGTTCAATCATGACCGTCGGATCAAGTAGAAGGTATCCTCGAGAGAAGATCACGAGTAATCATTATCTCAACGAAAGGCTAAGATTCGGCGGCTAGGTTTAGCTCCCAAAAAAAGTATCTTTTCTCGAAAGCTGGGGGCAACTGTTGGGCCCAAATATGGCCTGTTAGCTGAAATTAGCGGATCAATTAAATTAAGCCTAATAATGGGCCAAGCGCGAGCACCTAAGGACAGAGGCTACCTCCAAGGATTTCGACGAAAGAGGTCACGAAGAAGAGGTCCGGCTTCTCTTTCAGGAACCTAACAAAAAACAGCCCAGGATACGAAGTAAGAGGCATATGATTCGGTCAAAAGGAAGCTGTTGCAAATCCCTCAATTTACGGAAGTAATCTCGGAGACTAATCAGGAGAGGTTGAACGTGACCTGAGGCTATTTAAAGGAAGGAGAGATGAAGAGAGAGGGGATTCACACTTTTTACGAATTTTCACATACATTATCGCTCACAAATCATTCAGTGATTTCTTTGTATTCATTTGAATCATCTTTGTAACCCTTATTCATCAAATACAATCATATTCATTCTTTAAGTTCTAACAGGATTCAGCCCACGATTGTCTTTTTCCCAATCTAAACCTAACTTAAACTAGAGAGTGAGTTTTACCCCTCACATAAACCTTCAATTTTAGTTTCATTAATGTTTGTCACCCTCCGTCACGGTATTTTTGACGGAGGACGACATACATTAACATAACTAAAGTTGAGAGTTTGTTTCATTAAATCTTTAGTTGAGAGGTTTTTCTACAATCCATCTTTAGTTGAGGGGTTTTATTACTGAATCCGAGTAAATATTTTAAAATCTTTATTATCATTTATGCATTATTTAAGACTCTTATAATTGATTTAAAATAATTTATAAAAATTTATACATTATTTTATCAATTTTATAACTTCTATATAAAGCTTTATATATATAGTAATACTTTTATAATCTATTAATAAGAGTTAATGATGATTTTATAAGATTAAAGATATGGTTGTTCATCATACTACAAAAACATGAAGTAAATAAATAAAAGAATCAAATCAAAGATATAGTTTTATTGATTAACATGGTAGGAGTGAGTATAAGATATTGGTTTAGAAATGAAAACCAAAAAAAAAAACCCTACATTATTTGTGCAGAAATAAAAAGAAAGTATGATTCTAATTGAAATCGTGTAAATATGAGAAAAAAAGTCATTGCCATATTTTAAGTAAGAATATTGAATTTCTAAACTAATTATTTATCCTCAATACTACTAACATTTTTATATAATTTAGAAATCTCAAAATATTTGATATTTCACAATATTAATATAAGAAAACTTTATGTGTTTCCTTCTTTATAAAGCTTTATTGATTTACTTCATATTTTCGTGATATCAGAAAAAATACCCATGTATTATTTTATCCTAACAAATAGCAGACAATAGTTTATAAAATCATCATTAAACCTTATTAACAATTTATAAAAGTATGAAAATATTTATAAAGTTTTATAAATAGGTTATAAAATTGATAAAATAATAAATAAAATTTTATAAATGATTTTAAACCAATTGTAAGAGTCTTAAATAATGCACAAATAATCATAAAGATTTTAAAAAAATTAATCTCATTTAGTAATAAAATCCCTCAACTAAAGATAGATTGTTAAATAACAACTTCAACTAAAGATTTAAGGAAACAAACTCTCGACTTTAGTTATGTTAACGTATATCACCCTTCGTCTAAAATACCGTGATGGAGGGTAACAGACGTTAACGAAACTAAAATTGAAGGTTTATTTCATTAAATCTTTAGTTGATGAGTTTTTTTACGATTTATCTTTAGTTGGGGGGTTTTATTACTAAAAACCCTTAACATTGTCTCATCCATTTTTCTCTTTTATTTGTGATTTTGTTATATACAGAAAATATATATTAATACAATAAATAATTTAAATGTGGTTTTAGGTACAATATTACTAAAATTAACAAATTTAAATAAGAAAAATTTCGTAAATTAATATCTATATACTGTAAATTAATAAAATTTTAAATTTACATTATTAATTTATAGAGGTTGTACTATAGATTAAGTTTACTGGACGTCTATACGGCTCCGGTGGCTAAGTGGGTAAACTTAAAAACAAAAAAAAAAGCAGAGGGAACGTGTTTGTGATTTGTGAATCGATCTGATTTACTTCAGAGAATGAAGGTAAATATCCACAGCCCATGTTTTGGTACATTAAAACGAAACAAGCATTGAATTACAATTCAGCACTCAAAAAGAAGAAAGTTACAACAAGGGAAACAAGAATACAAACACTTTGAGAGATGACGCAATTGAATTACATTTTCCTCATGATCTAGTCAGGTATGAACAAATACAAGAAAGTATACATTGGGATCTTTGATTAGACTTTCAGGAGTTGTGTTGTAAGCAAGAAATCAACCTGATGGTAAGAAGTCAGATTTTGTTCAAGAGTGGCTCCCTGTTCTCTTGTTCGTGGACTTGCAGAGAAAGCAGATTCTGTCGACCCAGCTCTTCTTCTGCTTACTTCTTTGAGATTTGCTGTTTCTTGCCTCCACTAGATCATTCATGTACTGAACCACGGCCTGAGAGGATGACAAACATAATAATACAATCAATCATCCATACAAGCAAAGACAGGACAAAAAGGACTAAACGTAGATAAAGTAATAACCTGAGCTCCCTTTTGGATTATATCCCTTGGAACCTCTTCAAGTGGATTTTGATGTGTGTGAAGAACACGCAGCTGTGAAAGCTCTTTGAAAGAGTAAGGAAGGTAACGGATCTGGTTATTGCTCATATCAAGCTCTTCCAGCTTCTCAAGGTTGCCTATTAGCCCCGGTAGTGATCTCAGGTTGGCAAAATTGTTCCCAATGTTCAGCTTAACAAGCGTTGTAGCATGACACAAGCTCTCTGGTACTGACTCGAGCTCGTTGAAACTCACATCTAGCTCTTTGAGGTTAGCCATGGAGGACATTGTCGTAGGTAACTGCCGGATGTTATTGTAACGAACGTTCAAAATCTCCAAGGTAGTTATCTTCCCAACAGCTTCCGGAAGAGCTTTAAGCCTGTTGTAATCTGCACGGAGCTCTTTCAAGGAAGAACAACCTGAGATACTATGCGGAATCTCCTCGATATTGTTTGTTTCAACGTCAAGCTTCTTGAGACCCACGAGAGAACCAATCGTTTCAGGGAGAACAGACAGGCTATTAGAGCTCAAATCAAGCTCCTCGAGATTGATCAATCTACTGAACGATGATGGCAGAGACGTCAACTGGTTTCCACTAAGATTCAGGTTGACCAAGTTCATCAAATCTCCTATAGACTCAGGGAGCTGACCGATTCTGTTCGAATGCAAATCCAGCCTCGTCAAAGACAAAAGCCCTCCTATAGTCGCTGGCAGCGCCATAATGCAATTCTCAGACAGATCCAGCCTAACTAGACTCGATAACTTGCCTATAGAATCTGGAAGCCACTCGAGATTATCCATCAGCTTGTGCTGTAAATTCAGCTCCTGAGTAGCTTTCTTGGCAGACACTTCAATCAAAGTAGCAAGCTTTATGAGACTCATCTTCTCCCCTTCCTGGCCTACACACAATGATTCCCCTACTATTAGTAAAACTAATCAAATCACAATGTTCTAAAAACCGCTAGGCTATGGTTAGGCGTCTTATAAAGGATTATTGTTTAGGCGAGAGCCTTGGCCGATTTTTTGAACGTCTAGACTTTTTTTTTTAAAATATTGGTTTCAAATTTTTTTTTTTTGGCTCACACCGATTTGCCGACTAGGCGCTGCCTAAACCAATTTTTAGAATACTTCACATGAAAACACCATTACACATCTTAAGCTAGATTCTATCCAAAAAAAAATGTTCATGGCCTACACATATGTGATGGTAAACAAGTCATGAACTCACCAGTGACTTTCTTAGCCTGAAGTGTTGAATCCAAAGCCTGAGGCTTACGAGGAGCTAAGAAACCGTCACTATACAGCGAAGATTTAACCTTAGTAACAAACGTATCATCTCGCGTGAACATCTCCTTGGACTTGGCATGAGTCTGATCGGAATAACACAAACTCGCCGGAGAAACAACCGGTGGAGGCCGAGACAGAGAGGTATCAAAGGAAGGAGGAGAAGCAACGCAATGAGAAGCTCTCTGAATCAATTCGTCGAACACCACGTGTGCAGATTCGAGATCGAGCACTTTCGTGGCTTCTCTCTTCTGTTCTTTGCTCTGGAAACGAACGAAACCTCTCCTCATCTCCTGCAACACGTCGAAAAGCTCCCGAGGCACGTCGGAGGTTCTGATCTGTCTGTCAATGGCGTCCAAGCGGTTCTGATCGTCGTTTTCGACGTTGTGTATGAGAGAAGTGGCGGCTTCGACGTCGTCGATGTCTGGTCTTGGAGGTAAGGATCTGTGGATTCTCATGATCTCTTCAACGACGTGGTTCGTCGAATCCAAAGGTTTATCGATCATCGTCATCATCTGAGGAGAAGAGAGGATGAAGATGAAGGAGATTGATTGATTCACAACGGTTTTTGTATAGGCTGAAACAATGACAGCTGTTTTCTCTTTCGTCTTCTCATTCTTCCTTAGTTCTTTCTTCTCTCCACCTGCAAATTATTAATTTTAAAAAAGATATTTGTAATCTTAAAGATTTGACGTGAACTGTAATTTAATATATTAAAAATCAAATATTTAAATTTGGAACGTGATATTGATTTCCTCTCTCTCTTCTCTCTTTAAAGAGCGACTCCGGTGATTCTCGTTCGCCTCTCCGGTGATCGGTTCCGACCGTTTACACCGTGAGAGGGCCCCCCTTCCGTCTCTTTTCTTCTCCGCCTTGCGCTGTGGTCTTTGAAGACTTAAATCCTCAGTAACGATACGCAGGGTGTAGCTTTCAAGGCGGTGGTGGTTTTTGCGCGGTGGTCTGGTGTTTTTGGCCGTGGCTCTAGCTTCGCGTGTAGGATCTGAGGGGTCGGATCTAGCACGTGGACCCCAAGCTCTCCTCGGTTCTTTTCTCTAGATCCACGGCGGACGAGTGTTCTCCGGCGAAGAGGCGAGATGGTTCGGGTCTCCTTGGAGTGGTGGCTTGTCGTAGAGGTGGTTGGTGTCTCCAGATCTGGACCTCTGGTGGTCTAACTATCGGCTTGCATGTTCGTTTGAGGACGGCGGACTGAGTCGAGACGGGAGACTCTGGAGGCGGAGGAGGCGAGTGGACTGCGGGGTGCGACCTAGGTCTATCCAAGCGTTTGCTCCGTACCGACGATTCCGACCAGATCCGGTGATTTCTGTTGACCCTTTTGCGCTTTCCTTTTCTTTTCAGGTTTTCTTCTTTGAGGGGGTTCTCTGTCCTGTCTGGTGGCGATTCATTTGCTTCCTTGCTTCTCCGGCGACCTTTCCGACGGAAGCTGCTTCATCTTCCGGCTAGTCATGCTATGGAGCTCCGGCCTTAAGGCGATTAACCGCAGTCGACGTGGCGCCTCTATGTAGGAAGGTTCCGGCGGGTTCTATTCGGTGGCGGCCGTCTCCACTTTTGCCCTCCCCTTCTTTAGTTTAGGGTTTTCAAGTCTTTCCCGGTTTAGCAGCCGGTTTGTTCGCATGGTTTGGTTCTGTTTTCTTTTTTGTTTTTGTTTAATTTCCAGCTGTACTGTATGAAAAAAAAAAAAAAAAAAAAAAAAAAAAAAAAATTTAATATGAAAGCCAGTTAAAAAAAAAAAAAAAAAAAAATATTAAAAATGATCGTATGATTTGATTACTATGATACATGAAGAAATAATGTTGTGAGGAATTTCAAGTTTTTAATATTGGCTCTCTCAATCAGTTTATCTGTAAACTCGGCGTATGTCAGTGTGTCACGTTCTTTCCACTTTCTCCGATTCTTATGGATATTCTTTTTTTCTTATATTATTTACTGAAAGCAAAATCATGTTTTGTTTTCTATGTAGTTTTTCCTTTGTTCTTTTCTTAAACTGATACTGTCAACAAATTCGTTTTATATCTCATAATGTATATATTTACGAGAATTTCTAGGTTAAAACTCTAGGTTTACCAACTAATATAACTACGTTATTTTATATTTAGTATTTTTAAAATATATATATATACACATAATCAAGTTATATTATGTTTTAAAAATTTAAAGATAAAAATAATAGTAGTTGTAAATTTTTTTTAAATTTTTTTAATACTACTATAAAAACACTAAACTCTAAATCTTAAACCTTAAAACTTTTATATAAACCCTAAACCTCTGAATAAATCCTTGACTTTTAAAAAAATATTTTTAATACCGTCATCAAAACACTAAACCCTGAACTCTAAACTTTTGGATTATTCATAAATACTATGATTTAAGATTAATCTAAGGGTTGAGGATTTACCTAAGAGTTTAGGGTTTAGAATTTATGATTTAGGGTTTAAGGTTTTGCTAACGGTATAAAAAATATTTAAAAAAAAAAAAAATTTGTTTACAACTACTATTATTTTTGTCTTTTAATTTTAAAAATATAATATAACTCAAGATTATTTTGTTTCTTTTTTCAAAAATTACTGAATATAAATAATGAAACTTTATTGGTTGGTAAACTTATAAATTCATTCTAGGGCTGAACCCAAACATTACTCTATATTTACTACTGTTCCAATAATATTTGCATATTATCATTTGTTTTCTTTCTTGAAACGAAATCAATTTAATAATTAGTTAGTGATCATTACCAAAATTAGCAATGGTAAGGAGTGTTTTAGGGATCATACAACAGCATTGAGAAAGGAAGGAGAAGCCTTGTTTCCTAGTAGTCAAGTGTATAACTTGTATGAAGTAATGTAAACTAACCAGATCATTAATTAAGAAGCAGTGATTATTAATTACGAGCACAAGTGGTGTTAAACAAAAAGCCAAAAAAAAAAAGAAATTTGGGACAAAAGATAACACGGTTGTAAAACATGTGAAACCTCTTAGCCTAATAGTTTGCCACTATTTTAATGTGTAGCTATTCTCTTAAAATATAATTACAAGTTGCAGCAGAATTCAAGAGAATTAAAATTTTCAAATATTTGTTGAGATTTCAAGAACTTTAAAATTTTTTCATAGAGAATTATTTTTTATTAATTATTTTATTATAATTTAGTTATCCAGATCACATCAATTTAAATACTAAAAATAGTAATTCGTTGTTAAAAAGCTACTAAAAACTAATATACAAAAATATAATTAAACCATTAGTTAGTAATTTAATAAACTACATGATATACTCACACATGATATTTTTAATAAAAATTAATATACATCCTAAACAATAACATTTCCAATAAAACCCAAGTACAATTTCTATTATACAATTGTTCATCGTCATTAAATCATTCTTACTTTTGTGAGCAGGGGCACGAGTAAAATCTGTTAAAACTGTATACATGAAATGTTACAATTTCTACTAAAATGTATATAACAATTATAGATATACCATAATTATCATAAACAAAACAGTTGCTAAATGAATACATAAAAAGCGACACGAAATTATCCCTAAACCAATGTTATACTATCATTTACTCAAATCAATATTAATCAGTTGTAATATATCTTAGTCATTCATTAAAATACCCTAATCATCAGAAACCAAACATAGGTTTATCCATATAGCTAAAGTGTCTGTCTATAGACTCATGAGCAAATCAAAATCTTATACTAACAGCTGAATAAAATCAATATAATCCATTGGTAAATACAATTTTACCATTTTTAATCAGACCATAACCATCATCAAACTAATCATTTGAAAATTTGATGTGAATAATATATATCCTCATATTTTAAAATCTCAAAGCATTTTACAAAATATCTTTTAAAATATTTTTAAAAGATCGTAGTCAAAACTAATTTGTGTTTAGATGTCAATCTAATCCAAACGATTTTATCAACTCAATGAGAAAATATAAACTATTCTTTTGACAATCATATCTAATTTAGTTGATTTTGTATCTAAAATTAGTGATTTAATCCAAACGAACTTATTTATAAGATATGATTGTCACTCAATCAAGGAATCCAATCTCCTTCTCAGAAGCTATCAATTCTATTAAATTAGAAACATGACTAATTGATATATGTTGTATCTAAATATTTATTCCTTTTATTATTATTTTTATATAATTGTATTCAGTTTTATTTAAAAACTAACCACGTCTTTTTCTATCTTATAAAAACGATTATGTTTTTACTTTCGTAAGAAAGTTCTATTCATCAATTTATTTTCACCATAACTCTTTCACAGATGAAAGTAACTTTTTACTCTCACTATAAGCGATTATGCGGTGAAACTTTTCTTTGGGTGAATGGTTAAAATGGTTAGGTTGGTTTAGAGCAGAATACGATAATTTAGATGATGACAAGAATACTCTCTTTTAAGACAATCCTGAGGCGGAGATCACAAATTCTTCCAATTTTTTCCGGTTATCATCCTAAAATGCTGCAATTTGGTGTAAGCAAGTGACAGAGGCCTCACAATGAAGACGCATTCGACGTCGGCGGCGAAAACTTTCTAGGGCCAAACTGCATATGAGATGATGATGATGTAAGCTTTGAGAAGTGAAAGTGTCCAGATTGTTTTGAAAATAACTGCAACAATACACGTGTACTCCACTATAATTTCCATTTTTTGAATATTATTTTGTGGTTTATTTTTATTTGTTGTGCACATTTGTAATCTTATTTTTCATCCTTTAGGCCTTTTAATTAAAAATTTGTTGGCAATAAATGATATTTTATCAGCTTTAAACATGAAAACAGACTTAAATGAACTTTCGATTAATGTTTTCACTTGACCAAAAATTATAATCTTAAGTTTCTTATATTTTCTTTATATTGTAAAATAGTTCTATTAACACAAACATACTTATGATTTATAAAGAATACAAAAATATATCCATATCTTTTTTTATATATCATAATTAATATACTAATATTATCCAAATTTATCCTAAAATAACTAAAAACTAGATCTTTATCCATCTTTTCAAAAGACGGATATTAATACTATTAATTTATGATCACTCTTATTATTTATTCTTGGTATATCCTAGAATATTATTTTTGTGTTATTGGACTACCATTAAATAAACTAACAATTTTTACATATCTTACTTATTACGAGTATTGATATATATGTTATAAACCTCTCCTTATTCCTAGATTTTCTGAACTCATCACTCTCACCATTTTATCTTATAACTATTTTCATCTGTATACAAATTAAGATAGACAGCTGCGTAATATATTTGAATGTGTGATCAATAATTATGATTTCCGGTGTTAAGGCCAATACCATGTAAAAACCAATACAATGTTATTAAAAGAGGAGAAACTATTTTGATTTCGATTTTAACCTTTTATTAGAAAGAAAATTATAACTGTCATAAATTATACTAATAAACAATATCTTTAGAATTTTATTAGTCTATATATTAACTATATCTATAAAAATATGATCATGCTAATTGATAAATATTTGGTCCAACTATTTATTATTCAATTATTTTTTATATCAATAACACTAACTTTTTAATATTAATCATAAATGATTAAATATAAAAAAATACAAAATTAAAACATTAAATTTCTCAAAAAAACTAAAACAAAAATATACCCGAGTCAAAATCTAGTATTTACTAAAATTGGTGAACAACTTCTAGCTTCTCAATCGCTCCACTAACTTATAGACGTGCTCTGCATGTTACTTCTTAATTACTCTTGAAATAAATAAGTATATATCATTGATGAAGAGGATTATAAATTTATCCAAGTAATCACGAATAAATCCTTTATCAATCCAATAAAAGCAGCCGGCGTATTTGTAAAACCATACGGCAACAAATTCATAATAGTCATATCATGTTCGAAAAGCGATCTTCATGATGTCTGCTTCGAAAACCAACTGACATTATTAATGCCCCACTAATATGTGCATAACCACATACTTCTATATTTCTTCTTCAAAAACAGGACAAGAGTTTCCCATGACTATGAAATTGGTATAATAAACCCTTTCTCCATTAGCTCTCCAATTGTTTGTTCAATTCGGTTAGTTCGCAGAAGCCATACGATATGGTGTTTTCGCTATCAGCGCTGATAGTAAATGGATCATTCCATGGTGTAGAAATGAATATGTCATGATATCTTTTTTTTGCTTAAAATGTCATGATATTCCTTTACCACCGGAATTTATTTCTACCAACTTTAGACCAAACCTAAAGAGACTAACAATTTGTCAGATTTTTGAGATTTGATCTCGATGACACTAACATTCCATACAGATCTTTGTGTGTGTTTGAATACCGATAGAGACACAACTTTGAGAAAGCTAAAACCTTGGTTTGAGTTTGTTTATTTCTCTGTAGAATATTTAGGTATATTTGACATTCTTAAATCTTAATTTGTTTCAATATTTGCATGAGATTAACGAGAACCGAATTCATATGCATATTGTAAAACGTTATAAAATGATATAAATTCCTACAATTGTTCATCTCAATCTTTAAGTAATAAGAGTACACTAAAAACAGAAAACAACTAGGAGTGGTGGAATGGCTTATGCTGTTCTTGAAACCTTTCAGTGGCATCCTCTGCACCAGCTTCAAGATCAGACATCTCGTCGTGTTCCACTTCTTGTTTGTAGTATATGGCGTTAGAAGAGTGACCAGTAGTTTTAGAACGATGCAGAGTGGTTCCAGAGGAAGAGGGAGAGATGCTAAAACTCCCCGAACCACCAAGTGTTTTGCTCGGGAGCTTCCTTCCTTTTCCTTTCTTTATTTTAATTTTCTTGTGCCACTTCTTCAGTGCCTTTGCCATTTGTTCATCAAACGCTGCTTTCTTCATGTGTGAACCCATCTGCTCACACATCAACACAACATTCATCATTTCATCGTTTCAACATTCAAGGCTACTCTCATTAAGAGGTCACATGACTAGAATATCAAAAAAAAATGTTGTTTACAAATTACCTGAGTCACCAGAGCGTACAACGGGAGAGTGATGTAGCTGCATAATATCAAACCTCCTAGGCTGCATATACATACATCCTCACATGTTTTCAAATAAAAGATTTCTATTGTAAGAAACATAATTAAGGTTTCGAATAAGCGTTTTACCATAGAAAGAGTTTTATGACTACAAGGTTGAAATCTTTATGGAAGCATGATTTTAATCCAAAAGAATACTGCAAGCCCCAAGGTTTATATTATATGTATGTTATTCTCAGTAATATAATTCCATAATATTTAAATTAAAAGGAAGTGCTTCTTGTTTTTTTTTACCCATATCCAGAAGAAGTGTGTTATCTGGAAAGCATTCTGCAGAACACAGAGAAAATATACGTTAATTATACAGGAATATAAAAGAAGAAAAAAGAAGCTCAAGACATGGTTTTCATAGTGTTATTACCTGAAACAAGGCAAAGTGAATAAGATGAAGAAGCAGTTGAGGGCAATCCAACCAAAAGTATTTATCTGAACCTTGTACTAGAGGCATCCCTTGTACTACTACATGTGTCTCTACTATTTCTAGCGCCATTGTTGCCAAAATCGCTTGAAGCTTTGTTCCAACAGCTAAAATTATCTGTTACAAGACTTTAAATTGAGACAAAAGAACTTCATAGCAGGTTTAGCGTAAGTAGAGAGAGAGGGATAGTCTTACTAGCACAGGAGGAATTGATGCCCAAAACAATGTTCTCCATCCTGGAAATTAAATAGATACATTTCAGTACATGAAATGAATTTGAAAATATAAAGACAGATGTGTAACTCACCATTAACATTAAACAGAAAGAATATCACAAATGATGCCCAAAGAACTGGACTGTGGAGCAAAACAAAAATATTAAGAAAAAGTTATATAGGACCAACCAAATGATTTCATTTGCATATTATGTTTATGGATTGTGGTATACCTTATTCCAACTATTAACTTGAAATCATCCTCGAGAGATCTTTTGATATATCTCTGGAAGTTGAACTTTATTCCCGGAGCTAAATGAGTCTGCAGACCACAAGATTCACACATCAAAGATTGCAAAATAAAGAAAAGGGGAAGGTGGACGATTTTTTTTTAAAACTCACAGAGATGAATCCGTAGCGAAGAGTCAAATAATCAATTCTTCCCACAGATACAAAGAACTGCCTCAAGAAGCACCCCTGCAGAGAGCTCAAAATATTCAAAATCTAAATCAAGAACACGTTTGATGCAGTTGGAAGAGAAAGAAGAAATGGTTTATTTACAGCATAAAAGAAGAAAGGAATTGCTGTCCAGAAACTTGTATGCAATTTCACAAAAGAAGTTTCATGAGTGAGCCTAAGTCTTGTTTGATCTGCTCCACAGGCAAAGAAAGTATTAAAAACATTTAAAAAAAAAGACAAATGTCAGGGATTTGAACAGAACTTACCAATAGAAAACTCATAATCATGAGATAATGTCTCTTCCTCCCACTTTTTCCATCCACGTATCTCCAACGTAGCCAAGACAAAATGAAACATCATTATTAAACTCCATCAAACATTTTGATCAAAACTAGAATCTTCATACCTTAAGCCTACTAAGCATCATGGTGATTAAACTATAGAGGACATGAAAGATGGCCAAGAAGAACAACAAGATGTGAAGTTGGTGCAAGCCTTTCACATTTATGAGTGGCTCAGATCCATTTTTGCAATTAACAGATAAATCACCAGCAGCCAAAAGATGTCTGCTAAGGGATGGAGCCAAAGTATTGGTGTTTTCAGATGGACATGGTAACATAGAGAGAGCAGCTTTTGAAGGCACACAGATCTTGAGAATGTATGTTTCTCCAAAGGTGAGTAATAAGGAAATGAATCCAAGAATCATCAGCTCTGCAGAATCAATCACCATTTTTTAGTTTCTTGAAAAAAAAAACAAATCAAGCTTTGATACAATATCAACCATTACTTACCCGCTTTGATTTTCTCTAAGGCTTCAAGCAGAGAGTTTTTTTGCTTTTTCCATAACCACTGCAAAGAAAAAAATGAAGATGGTTCAGACATTGAATGTTAGGACAAAAACACTTAAGAAGTATTGAAGCGGACATTGCCGAGTCTTTGAAGACCCTTCTCAAGGAGATGGGAGATGAGGATGAGAAATGTGCAGACAACTGCGACGGCCCAAGTGGGTGTCTGAGAGAGCGTTTTCTCGCTGAAGGGAGCTCCGGCGGCGGCCGTAGCTCCACCGTGGAGCACAAGAAACCGTAACAAATATCTCTGACTCTGGGATGTTGTGATCATGAGTGAAAGGAGAGGTCGAGAGAGAGAAGGAAGACACAACTAACGTAGAGTTTAAAACTTATGTTAGTACTTATTAATTACTTTGTTGTACAACGTAAGTTATATTTATTTTGAGATTAACTAGAACCACTTTACACGTATATGTTTATATAATCTTTGATCATTTAAAACGTTAAATCTCATAAATAAGAAAATTAAACAGTTCAATGTTGATGAACAATTAACAAAATAAATGTTAGTCCAGTTTTGTAACTCATCTAATTTAATTTGTGGAAGTTACTATACCATATTCAACTGAGAACTATATTGAACTACGAATTAACCGGATATTTTTGGGTTCAGTGAGTCTTAAGTGATTGATAATATGAGATGATGTAAGAATATATAATTATGACAACTGAAATAATGAGAAGAAATTGAGCTTTTATGAGAAACATTGTAAATCTATTGTAGTTGAACTGTTATAACTTTCTTATAAAATAGACTCTGGATAAAAAAGATTTTATTTGAATGGAATAGATATAAAACTAAGAATACTCTCTATGTTTCAATATAAGTGGCAGTTTAAAGTTCTTACACATGAATTCTTTTATACAATTTATTTTGATTACATGAAATATCATTAAATAAAATTAGTTTAACCAATAAATAAAATAAAAAAATGATATTTTGTTATTGATCACAAATTGAAATGATATTAAATTCTTATTGTGAGAACATCAAATATTTTTGCAACAATTTTTTTATTTTAAACACCACTAATATATATAGAAAACCATTTAGTTTTATTGAGCTATAGAGACTCCATTCTAATCGGTTCAATGTAAACTGAGATTTCACACTCATATCAAATAAAAAGTTTCCTCACCTGAGGAACAAATCAAGAGCAAATTGGACCCACTAAAGAGTTACAACTTAACCAAGTTCAACTGCAGACGCACATAACAAAATTCTACTCAAACTCCCTCATCAATATTATTTTTTGACAGTTCTGCAAATGACACATCAAATAAGGAAGAGAGATCAACTTATAAATGGGTCCTTCCTTCTCTAATCACTCTTACCCTCCTGAGATCCAATCTCCTGTAAGTAATGCTCTGCATCCAAGGCCGCCATACACCCTGCACTCATCACATAAATTGTGATCAGAGTTGCTTATGTAATATGAAAACGGAAAAAGATTACACTTTTAGGTAATTACTGTCTAAAAAATAATCCAAATTGGGTTTAACGGAAACACACAATTATCCTACACTCGCCGAGAACAATCTGATTTCAACTTAGTTAATATGTATCCTTCTTCTTGTAGCAAGAGAACATTATATCTATCCTGTCTAATTTAAATAGCAGGCTCTCCATACATCCTACCTTAGAAGAATCAGTGACCATTACATATAGGTGAATGAAAATAGAAAAACTTTTACCGCCAAAAAAGACAAAACAAAGGGCCACTCTATAGCAAACACAAATCAGCCTCGACTACATGTTTAAGTGAATCAAAACAAGCCAGATTGAGAACATGAAAGAACCCATCATAAAAAGCTAATGACTTTCAAAACCCTGACTCCTTTTCAACAGATCAATCAAACAAATTAAGTAGATAAACAGTTGTTCACTTAACCAAACGCCTAAACAACCAGATACTCCTTTAAACATTATGCTATCATATATGTATGCTTCTATGATAGATTAAAAACCACAGCTTAGAACAATTCATGACCATTACAGTGTATAACATGAAGGTAGATAAGCATTTACCACCACAACAAAGGACTACTATATAGCAAACACAAATCATGCATCGATTACTCTGTTATGTGAGTCAAATGATATACAAAACAATAACTTTGAGAACATGAAAGAACCTATTATAAGAAGCTAATGACTTTCAAACACCTAACTACCAACTACATTATGCTAAGCAGATAACAAGCACACATAGCATATCAGATGCTGCTTCTACGAAACAGTTCAGTAATGATTTCAAAACCCTAACTCGTAGTGCAAAGAGAAGCAAAGAACGAACCAGTTCCTGCAGCAGTGATAGCCTGCCTATACTTCTTATCTTGCACATCACCCGCAGCAAATACACCCACCACACTCGTCTTCGTAGTACCAGGCTTAGTCACAACATAACCATCTTCATCAAGCTCAAGCTGCCCTTCCAAGAACTTCGTAGCTGGCTCATGCCCAATCGCGAAAAACAATCCAGAAACCTTCAAATCAGACACATCACCAGTAACAACATTCTTCACCTTCAACCCTCCAAGAACACCTTTCCCATTCTCATCTCCAAAAGCCTCAACCACAGAAGAGTTCCAAATAACCTCAATCTTAGGATTCGACAAAGCTCTCTGCTGCATAATCTTAGACGCTCTAAACACATCTCTCCTATGAATTATATAAACCTTAGATCCATACTTCGTCAGAAAATTCGCTTCCTCCATAGCCGAATCTCCCCCACCGATAACCGCCAGAGGTTTATTCCTAAAAATCGGAGCAGCTCCGTCGCATACAGCACACGCCGAGATCCCTCGGTTCCAAAAACCACCAGCGCCTTCACCAGATCCAGTGAAGCTTAACCGTCTCGCTACAGCTCCAGTGGAGATTATCACAGCATCAGCGAGGACGGTTCTCGAATCAGTGAATAGCTTAAACGGCTTGGACGAGAAATCGACTTTGTTAACCGTCTCCGTGAAGATCTTTGTACCGAATCGCTCCGATTGTTTTCGGAACTTCTCCACGATGTCGATTCCGAGGATACCTTCCGGGAAGCCAGGGAAGTTCTCGACGTCGGTTGTTGTGGTTAATTGACCTCCTGGAGCGATGTCGTTAGCCATCCATCCTTCGAAGAGGAGAGGCTTGAGCTCCGCTCTAGCGGCGTAGATCGCTGCTGTGTGTGCCGCGGGGCCGCTTCCGACGATGCAGACCTTGGTTTTGTGAGTTTCCATGACGGCTGCGGAGGAGTTGGGGGATGAATAAGAGGAGGCTAGAGACGGCTTGGAGAGGGCAGATCCGAGTAGGAAGCCGCCTGCTCTGCTTAATAATGATTTTAAACGGCTCATTGGGGTCCAACACATCTCCCACAATAATTGAATAGTTCGCCCACATTTATTTGAATTTATTACCTTTCACTTTGACCGACTATATTTTTCAATTGAATCAAATATTTATTTCTATAAAAATGAAATTAAAGTTTTCATATTGCGAATTATTATTAATATTAATATATGCAACGCTTTGGAGAACATCGACGAGAACAAGGATAGAATCGTTTTGATTGAATATTAAAACATTGGGTTACATTTCCTTGCAAGCCAGAATGTTGTACCATTCATTTTATACAGAAATTGAAATTTTGTACATTCTTTTCTTTACTGGATGGAAGACAAATATTGAATTTGCACTCAATAACCGAACAAAAACACTATATAACCAAATCAGATCCCATCTCTCTAATACTTTCTCTTTACAAAACCCAGACAAACACTAGACAGTGTTTTTTCTTAACATCTGATAAACATACAAGGGTAAAATCCAAAAACCGGTGAAAAACACCTAAAAATCCTCAGAAACATAGCCCACCACCACAAGAGGGAATCGCAAATTCAAACAACAGGTGACGTATGCAAAAAACAACTATCACTAGATTAATCTACACTAGCTCCTACATCCAACCCAAAAGCACTCCTTGAGAATGGAAGTCTTGGACGTGAATTTATCACCTTAGCTAAAGCATATTTTTACAATATATATATATTAAGTTGCACGATACAAGCTTAAGATTAGAGCATCTCATCGATGAGTTTGTTCTTCAAAGCTTCTTCTTTTTCTGAAAGTTTTCCTGTTTTTTCGAGAAGGCTTCTAAGCAGCTCTATCCTTGATAGCTTATTCCTCTCAACTATGTCTTTCTCATTTAGAGCCCACAACTTCTCGAGCTTTGATCGAGGGTTGGACTCCCTTTCTTCTTCATTCGTTGTTGTTTCAGTAACAACCATCTTCTCTTTAAGCTTTGGTGACTTCACAGCCACAGGACGAGACACAGCTAGTTCCTCTACGTTACTTTCTGTGTTAGAGCTTGAAGAAACTGTGACAACTTCATTCAGTTTTGGTCGTTTTGAACTTCCACTAGTCTTGGAATTTTGAGACATGTAATAACTACGCCATTTTGGATCATGACGGAGCTTCCTCCATGCATGTTCAAGCGTGAATCTACATTTGTAATAGTTGAAGTAGTTATCGTATGCAACTTGGAGAACTTCATCTTCCGACTGGCCACGACTTCTTTGACTCAAAGCATTATCATAGTATCCAACAAACTTGCAAACACTATCATTTATTTTCTGCCACCTTTGCTTACAGTGATTCCATTCTCGTTTTGCTAGACTTGCAACTGCAGGACTTAATGAATAATATGCAGCAATTCTTTTCCAAAAAGCAGCAGCTCTTGGTTCATTAGTACCCACATTAGGCTCTTTGTTTGTATTTAACCACGCACTAATAAGAACACCATCTTCAGTTGGGCTCCACTTGTTTCTTGTTTGCCTACAATCATCGGTTGTGCTCTTAGTTTGGTTTAGATCATTGTCTTCTCCACCCATATTATCATATTGGATATTGTTCTGACGGACCCATTTGGATTGAAGGTAAAATAGTATAAAAAGATCTGCAGTGTTTCTTTCATAGGGAAATTGAATGGATTATTAGAATCCATATGAAAAGGAAAGATACAAAATGTTATGAGATTTGATAAGCTAAATATAGGGTCTATATACAATATATAGAAAATTTAATAATTACACATAATTATTTTTTAATCAAATATTAATAATATTTTTTCTAGTTTCAATTTTTTTTTTAATTTTTAGTACTATTACATTAATTAAAAACCCAATATATTAAACTTCACTAATTTCAATTTAAACTAATATTAATATATAATTGTCATTTACGCATATTAGAATCTTGTTAGATAGATCATTTTATTTCATAATTTATTTTAAAAAAGGTTTAATATCATATAAACATATAATTAGGGTTTAAGGTGTAGGTGTTTTTGTTTTAATGACAATAGTTTTGGTCATCTATAAAGTGACATGTGTTATTTGGCTAAAGTTCTCAAGGGTTTTTCATAGTATCTCTTACGAGGACTGGTTCTCAAGCTTTTCATTTAAGTGTTTTTTTCATGTATTTTTGTTACCTTTCACTCTCGGGTTTTTCTCTAAATACCGTGACTGGATCTGCTCTTACAACTTGACCAAACTTAACTGCAAACGCATATAAAAACTTTAGTCAAACTCCCTCATCAATATTAGCTTTTTGACGGTTCTGCAAATGACACAGTAAATAAGGGTGAAGAGAGAGAGAGAGAGAGAGCACTTATAATTGGTCTTTCTCCGACGGCTTCTCTTATCACTCTAAGCTCTTGAGATCCAATCTCCTGTAAGTAATGCTCTGCATCCAAGGCGGCCATGCACCCTGCACCACCCATAAGTTGTGGTCAGAGTTTCTTATGAAAGTGGAAATGAAAAACGCTACACTTGAAAGTATCACTTTGTAGAAAGGTATGCAAATTGGGTTTTGACGGAGACACGCAATCATCTTAGACCACCCGAGAACAATCTGATTTCAACTTAGTCATCAGCAGTGAAAATAGCTAACTATGTCTGCTTCTTTTTCTAGAAAGAGAACATTATACTTGAAACAGTCTAATTTAACTTGCAGGAGGCTCTCAAGACATCCCACCAATAATCAATGACCATTACAGTTTCTTCAATAGAGTATAAGAATGAAAGTAAAGAAGCTAGTACAGCCAAAAAGCCACAACAAAGGATCACTCTTTATCAAAGACAAATCATGCCTTGACTGCTTTGTTAAGTGAAATGATACACAACAAGTCACTATTAGAACACTGACAGGGCCAATCAGAGAAAAACTAATGACTTTCAATAACCAGACTCCCTTTGAACATATCAATCAAACAATCACACTAAGCAGGTAAACATTTATCACTTAACCAAACACCTCACTAACAAATACTCCTTAAAAACGTTATCATATCATATAACAAGCGCACGTAGCATATCAGTTGCAGTGTATGCAAACGGAAATAGATAAGCTTATACCGCCACAACAAAGGACCACTGTATAGAAAACACAAATCAGGCATTGATTACTCTGTTAAAGTGATTCTAATGATACACAAAACAAGTCACTTCGAGAACATGACAGGGCCCATCAGAGAAAAAGCTTATGACTTTCAAACACCTAATTACCAAATACTCACATTATGATAGGATGCAACAACCACACATAGCATATCATGTTGCTTTTATGATTCTTGATTCAAAACACTAACTCACTGTGCAAAGATAAGCAAAAAAAACGAACCAGTTCCTGCAGCTGTGATAGCCTGCCTATACTTCTTATCTTGCACATCACCCGCAGCAAACACACCAGCCACACTAGTCTTCGTAGTACCAGGCTTAGTCACAACATAACCATCATCATCAAGCTCAAGCTGCCCCTCCAAGAACTTCGTAGCTGGATCATGACCAATAGCAAAGAACAGTCCAGCCACCCTCACAGCAGAGACAGCACCAGTAACAACATTCTTCACCTTCAACCCTCCAAGAACACCTTTCCCCTCCTCATCTCCGTAGGCTTCCACCACCGAACCGTTCAAAATCACTTCAATCTTAGGGTTTGATAAAACTCTCTTCTGCATGATCTTAGACGCTCTGAACGTATCTCTCCTGTGGATTATATAAACCGTAGATCCATACTTACTCAGAAAATCCGCTCCTTCCATAGCCGAATCTCCCCCGCCGATAACCACCAGAGGCTTGTTCCTGAAGATCGGAGCTGCTCCGTCGCGTACAGCACTTGCCGAGATCCCTCGATTCCAAAATTCAACAGATCCAGTGAAGCTTAACCGTCTCGCTACAGCTCCCGTGGAGATGATGACCGCGTCGGCGAGTACGGTTCTGGATTCGGTGAATAACTTAAACGGCTTCGAGGAGAAATCGACTTTGTTAACCGTCTCCGTGAAGATCTTTGTACCGAATCGCTCCGATTGTTTTCGGAACTTCTCGACGATTTCGATTCCCAGGATGCCTTCGGGGAAGCCAGGGAAGTTCTCGACGTCGGCGGTGGTTGTTAATTGACCTCCAGGAGCGATGTCGTTAGCCATCGCTCCTTCGAAGAGGAGAGGCTTGAGCTCCGCTCTAGCTGCGTAGATCGCTGCTGTGTGTGCCGCGGGGCCACTTCCGACGATGCAGACCTTGGTTTTGTGAGTTTGCATGACGGCGGAGGAGGAGGGAAAGAGACGGCGCGGAGGGAGCAGATCCGAGTAGAAAGCAGCCGGGACTCCCAAAGCAGCATCCTGAATTTAATAAAGATTTTAAATGGCTTTAATATAAAAAAAAAAAGAAAAAAATTTGGCTAATTGGGCCATATTAGGAAATGATTTGATTTGAGGCCACTAGTTTTGTCCCAATATATCTTTTATTGTTACTAAAAGTGTAGATTGGGCTGTAATGTTGTGATTCCATCAGGGGAGTGAGATCCGCTACATGAAATAAAACTACACAAAGGCTGTGATAGACAAAAAATAATCAAAGACTAGATTT
>CAKOAT010145821.1:35321-54467 GCA_932364175.1 Eruca vesicaria subsp. sativa | reverse complement strand
ATAAAATGACACAGAATCAATATCAATTTATTATGCGGGTATGAAGAAATTTTTATTTTATAACGTCTCACACAACTTTTTTATGTTTCTAAATAAGTTAACAATGATTGTATCTGAAATGTGTATTTGGGAAATATTATATATTTAACAATTAAATGGTCCAATTTTTTTTTAGTTTTGTGATTAATTCATAAAATCATTTAGTTAAAAAATTTCAATCGTTCAGTTCGACCCGCCCCATCCGACCCGCAACGGATTGAATCATTTTTCGACTCAAAAACTTGACCCCTCTAACCCGCAAAGAAAATATATTTTTGCAATAATTTTTTTATAAAATTTGGAAGAAAATCAACCCATTAGTGAAACCTATTAGTATATAATTTAGGCCCAAAACAAAAGACCATATTGCCATTAATGAAAATAAAAAAAAAATTCATATCATTAAGAGTATAATTGGAAAACATAAAAATTCATTAAACAGAATGTTTCTGTTTTAATGGTACTGATTTCGAATATAATAATTTTATAATTTACATGTTATATTAATCAATTATTTAAAACCATATTTATTTTTCACTTTTTATTATATATTTCTCTTATTGTATTTACATTTAGCTATTAAGAAAATCAATATATTCATGAGAAACATGTTTGAAAATTATTTTGTATTTAATTTATGATAAATTTTGACCCGTCCTTCAAAATTGAATTTTCTTTTACTAATATATTTATGTTTATCCATTTCAGATAATATATTATTGTATATACAGAAGTCTAAGATATGTTAATTTTAAGACATGTATTATATAGTTTTCTAATTTTAAACTGTTATGTCATCATATTATATTTGAAATAAATCATTTATACTTATGAAAATAAAATTTATAAATTTATCAATGTAATATAATTTTATTCTATTTATTTTAATATAATATATGTCTTTTAACATGATGTTATGACTATAAAGTAAATAAATAGGATATAATTTAATTTTTTCATTCTATAAACGATAATTTAAATCCGTAAATATTTTGGGTTCAACCGGTTTTAGCCAAAGTTACAAAATCCAAACCAATACCGAACCGAATTTTTATAATATCCGAATGGAGTTGATTTTCGTAGACCCAAAACTCCAAAAACTGATTGGATGCAAACTGAAACCCGATTGATCCCTCGATTACCCGGACCTACCTGCTAGCACGAAAAACACAAATTTACAAAAAAAAAATTGTTGTATGAATAACTATTTGTGAATTAAATGAACTAATAAACTGATTTGAAGTTCTTTTCTTCTCTTTAATTTGTTTTCTTTTCCTTCAATTCTTTTTCAATTTCTAAGAAGATTTCAAATTCGAAAATCAATTCGATGGAACGGAATCAACAAAAAATATAGGAGAAGGTAAACTCTGAACATAACATGCAACCTTATCAGCCAATGTATTTTCACCTTTGTAATATGCTCGAGAACAAAGCTTGAGCAAGAGATTATTACATCGAGAGATCTCTCTCTATGTAACTAATGAAAGTATCTCACTATGTTTAAGTTTGAAACTGGTAAATTTAAAATTTCACGTTCAAGGAATGATTAAAGAGTAGGTGAATTTATTTGTTAACTTCTTAAAACTAGTAAATCAATATATACATGATCAAGTTGAATCATACACTATTAAAAGGGGTAAATAAAGCACTCTCACCATGTCCACATCACCAAATATATTTGGCCAATAATAGAGTTTAAACAGCCACATCATGTTTGGTTTGGACATGCGAAACCCGATTTCGATTTCGGTTTAATCTACCGAAACTCGGTTTATTTTCGGTCAATGTTAAGTTACAAAATAAAAAGAAGATAAAGTAAATGCTTTTACATATACAGTCCAAAACGATCATCATCATTACTCCATGACCAAATAATAGAACTACCAAAATTTTCAGAACTTATAATTACTAACAAAGAAATCATGGAAAAAAATAAATCGTAAATATATTGATATATTTGTTTATAAAATATATATATATAATAGAACGTCAGTAACATAAAAATGTTAATAATACTTAACGTACATATTAATTTACCAAAAAAAAAACAAACAGAAGGACTTTTGTACTTCATTGTACTTCAAATTTAAATGTAACGTACAACTAATATTGTAATTTTAAATATTATCCTCAGTTTATATACTTTAATCCTAAAAATAAAAATTTAATATTTAAAATTTTATCTGTGATCCATTTTGACGATTTCTATAATTTTCATTCCAACTTATAACTAATTTGGATATTAGAATGTCTACAATTTTAAAATTAAGTGTATTAAAATTCTTTAAAAAGTAATTTAGATAAGAGATTGGATAATAAAACAATTTAAGAGTCAAAAAAATTTAACAATATTTAATTGATGTATTTTCATGTATTTTATTAGTAAAAAAAATTAGATAGAGTTTATTACTTAAATATAAACTCAGACAAGTCAATGAACATAATAGTACAAAACAGTTTTAAATAAATAATGTATTAAAATATAAAATACGCACGTAGCTGTGCTTCAATTCTATGTGGTCTATTGTATACTCCCTAAATTTGTTACTATTAAAAGAGGAAAATAAAACCCTCTCACCCTGTCCACATCACCAAATATATTTGACCAATAATAGAGCTTTAAAAGCCACGTCATGTTAGTTTGGGCATGCAAAATCCGATTTCGATTTCGGTCCGAATATCACGGTTTAATCTACCGAAACTCGATTTGCTTTCGGTCAATGTTAAGTTACAAAATAAAAAGAAGATAAAGTAAATGCTTTTATATATACAGTCCAAAACGATCATCAACATTACTCCATGACCAAACAATAGAACTACCAAAGTTTTCAGAACTTATAATTACTAACAAAGAAATCATGGAAAAAAAATAAATCGTAAATATGTTCATATATTTGTTTATAAACAATATATATATATATATATATACTAGAACCTCAGTAAAATAATAATGTTAAGTCTTAGATATTTTAATACTTAACGTACATATTAATTGACAAAAAAAAACAAACAGAAGGACTTTTGTACTTCATTGTACTTCAAATTTAAATGTAACGTACAACAAATATTGTAATTTTAAATATTATCCTCAGTTACATACTTTAATCCTAAAAATAAAAATTGAAAATTTAAGATTTTATATGTGATCCATTTTGACGACTTCTATAATTTTCATTCCAACTTATAACTAATTTGGATATTAGAATGTCTACAATTTTAAAATTAAGTGTATTAGAATTCTATAAAAAGTAATTTAGATAAGTGATTGGATAATAAAACAATTTAAGAGTCAAAAAACTTAAAAATATTTAATTGAAGTATTTTCATGTATTTTATTAGTAAAAAAATTAGATAGATTTTATTACTTAACTATAAACTCAGACAAGTCAATGAACATAATGGTACAAAAAAGTTTAAAATAAATAAAGTATTAAAATATAAAATATGCGCGTAGCTGTGCTTCAATTCTATGTGGTATATCGTATACTCTCTAAATTTGTTAATATGCAAGTGATGNGTATTTTCATGTATTTTATTAGTAAAAAAATTAGATAGATTTTATTACTTAACTATAAACTCAGACAAGTCAATGAACATAATGGTACAAAAAAGTTTAAAATAAATAAAGTATTAAAATATAAAATATGCGCGTAGCTGTGCTTCAATTCTATGTGGTATATCGTATACTCTCTAAATTTGTTAATATGCAAGTGATGTTTATAAATTTTTAAATTCAAACAAAATTAAACTGAAATATATGTTACTATGATAATTTAGCTATTATGTTAAATCTAAAACATATTTATTATTATATGCATTTAATTTCAAAATTTTCCCAAAGTAAACATAAATAAGTTCTAAAATGTTTAAATATATGTTAGAATGCATATGTGATTAATTTAACTTGTACTTTATAAAATAGTTGAAATTTAATTATGTTATATATAATTTATTCTAATAGTTTAATTACGTATGAATTATGTATATATAAGCATTATAATTTTTTTTGTTTTAAAAATAACTTCAAACTGAATACATATTTAATTGTTAACAAAGTAAAATAAGAACAAATTTATAATATACACATCTTTACTATTAAAAGTGAATGCACCCTTGAAAAATCGACTGATGGAAGTTGTGTGCACTCTTCATTAATGGCATTTTGGTAATTTATTTTCGTCTTACATATATATATATATATATATATATCAATTTGTTACAAATCATATCACATATTGCATATACCCGAATTATTCTCTCTCTTTCCTTTAATTACTCTAACCATTAATTATTCTCTATTTTCCCATTAATTATTTTTCTCTCTTCCCATTAATTACTCTAACCATATTTCATACTATATTTCATACATTTATTGATTTCCAACATTATATTACACGATTTGGTATATGCATCATATATGGACTTTATAACCACATTTCATAATATATTTCATACATTTATATTATATTATACACCTTATATTACATGATTTTAATCTATAGATTTTCGGCATTATACTTTTATGGTTGACTTTTTTGGTATATAAATCATATATATATTTTATAAATATATTCCAAACTATATTTCATACATTTATATTGTGTTATACACCTTATATTACACAATTTTAATCTATATATTTTCAACATTATACTCTTTTGGTTGACATTTTTGGTATATGCATCATACATGGACTTTATAAACCTTCATTTCATTTATATTGTGTAATAGATCTTCATTTCATGATTTATCTTCATATATGAAATATGTTTTCATGTCTCACTAAATTTACCCGTATTTATATATCATACTATATTTCATACAATTATATTGTGTTATAGACCTTATATTACATGATTTCAATCTATATATTTCCAACACTATACTTTTTTGGTTGACATTTTTTGGTATATGCATCATACATGGACTATATAAACCTTCATTTCATTTATATTGTGTTATAAACCTTATATTACATGATTTCAATCTATATATTTCCAACACTATACTTTTTTGGTTGACATTTTTTGGTATATGTATCATACATGGACTATATAAACCTTCATTTCATTTATATTGTGTTATAGACCTCATATTACACGATTTCAATCTATAGATTTCCAACATTATACTTTTTTGGTTGACATTTTTTGGTATATGCATCATACATGGACTTTATAAACTTTCATTTCATTTATATTGTGTTATAGACTTTCCTTTCATGTTTTTCTTCATATATGAAATATGTTTTCATGTCTCACTAAATTTACATGTATTTATATACCATAGTTAGACGACATATAGAAATATCAACCAAAAAAGATATATCATCACTCTCATGTTGACATTTAATGGACGAGATACGTTTTGGTAAGAAAATATTGCAAATACGGTTTTCTATAATTATCTTCCTACTAAAATAAAGAAATTGTTTTACCTACAAGTTATAGATTAACCATAATAAATATCAAAGATTCCATAAATTTCGGTAACTTACCGTAGTTGGATTACCATTAACTGTTAAACTTTAAACTTCCTAACTAATTCAAATTAAAATCTTCAAGAAATATTTCTTATTCCTCAAAAGAGATATTTTAAAAAAATCGTAATAAAATATTCTCCCATACATTCGCGTAACCTAACTGTATATCGTCCCTACATATTATAAATATAGCATCTCTTAACCATTATATTTATCATCTCTCGAAAACCTAAAACAAAAATGGCGAATAATTTGCAGTTGTCTTTCTTGAGCGATATAAAACCGAGGAAGACTGCTTTCGCATCCAATTCAAAATCCTTCATACGTGAAGACATTTCATGAAAGACTAAGAGAGTCCATGGAACTAATCTTTTGTGATGCAAATGTAAATTTATCGTTTTGTATAGATTTTTGATTTAGATATCTTCATTTCGTTAAATTTTAACCTAAATGATAATGTTTTATGTTTATATAGGGAAGTAAGATCCATGCCTCGTGTAACAAGACATACATTCCTAGAGACTGTTAATCCTGAAATACCAGAGACATATGAATTTAAACAATGGTATATATCTTCTTCAACAAAAAAATTTTCACTTTATAATATTATAGACTAAATTATAAAACTTATTTATAATCGGAGAGGTAATGATGATTCTCGAGCGTTAACCCTGGCTGAATCAAAATCGCAGAGGTAATGATGATTCTCCATCGATCCATTTTAGGATTGTGTTTGTTTAGAAATAATGTTTTTAGTTATGTTTTTACAATCGCGTTATGATGATTCTCGAGCGTTAATCCTGGTTGAATCAAAATCGCGTTTTGTTTTCACCCAATAATTTTCATTTTAAATAATATTTGTTTTTCTTAACGATTTATTGACTGATTTATTTATATGAAAAATGCATAGTGTTGTATAAAACAGATCAATATACTATTATATAATAAATGAAAATCGATTTATACTATATTTGCTGCATATTAGAACAAAAAATGAGATACTTGGAGTAACAATCTCATTTGTTACTCCAGAATCTTGCAATATTTAAATTCTTCCTTATATACTTGGAGTTATTTTTGACTCTCATAAAAAAATTATTTTTGAGCTACCTTTGACTCTCATAAATTAATTTAATATTTTATTTTATGGGTAACAAAAAAATACCCGCCCTTCTTAAGCGTGGGTCAAAATTGAATATTATTTTTATTGTTCAAAAATCATATATGTAATTATTTTAACTAACGTAAATAAACTATATAAGATGCGCGGGTCAAAATTGAATATTATTTTTATTTTTCAAAAATCAAAGTTGTAATTATTTTAACTAACATAAATAAACTATATAAGAATCTCGGGTCAAAATAGAATATTACTTTTATTGTTCAAAAATCCTAAATGTAATTATTTTAATAAACTATTTAATCCAAGCGCAGGTCAAAATGTAATATGTGTTTTAATTTTTCATACTCTCACAATACTTTTTTTTTTGATTCTGTGTTCAACCACAAACTGACTCGGTTATGCAAAACTAAATAAAAAGATCCTACTAAAACGTTAAATATACATCAAATTTCACATATAAAACTATTATATAATAAAAATAGAATCATTTGATATATTTTGTTACAACCAAAACAAAACCCGCGCTTCTCAAGCGCAGGTCAAAATCTAGTAAACATTAAAACAATAAACATCTACATTTTCAATAACGAAGATGTTAAAATATTTTCTCAGAATGCAATAGTAGAAACGATATATGTAAGGAAAAACATGAAGTTTACTATTACACTTTTCCCATAGATTAGAAAAAGAACAATTTGAACATTTTCCCAATCCCGAATTTCAGGCGAACACACGCATAATAGAAAACGAGACCACCCACCTGGGTCGCATAACAAACCAAAAGGTGTGTTCTTAGCCTCAGACTTATCCAACTGAGTTTTAAATTGATCCTTTAATGATCCGCCAACATTCAAGCCAAAGTTCTATGACTGTAAGTTTAATGGTTTGCATTACCTTATTGATATCATTACTATGCATAACACAACCTGAGTCTCAAGTTTTATCGTATAGGTGGTTGCGAGAAATGCGATTACTACGGTATGTAACCATACCCGGATAGTTTTATTGCATGATGAAACAAAGCTACCGTTCACTTTGCGTCGGCTATAGTTCTCCATCAGATTGTGTTACGCAATGACAATCAACAAAAGCCAGGGTCAAAGTTTAAAAGAAGTTCTCTTATATCTACCTAATCTAGTCTTTGCCCATGGTCAACTATATGTGGTTCACTTACGCGTGATAAGCAAAGCAGGACTAAAAATCATTAAGGGCCATGATTCGCACCCTCAAAATGTGAAAAACATAGTCTACAAAGAGATCTTCAACCAGTTTCCTTCTGATGAAAGTAAGTACAAATTTATAATTAGACGTAAAACAAAAAAAAATTAAAAGGTTATTTAGCTGAAAAATCACCATTGTCTCCACAGTGATCTAGCCGATAACACAAAGAATTAGCATCTCGAGTTTCCAACATTTTTAATCAACACTTTTTCTAAAAATTACATAATGACATAACAAATGTTTTTTATCCTACAAAATAATTCGGGCGTAGCGCAAAAAAAAGATCTAATAATTGTAACTAGATTTTGACCCGCGCTTAAAAGCGCGGAAATTTTTTATGATTAAAAATTTATATAATTGAGTTTTGTCTTAATTTAACGAATGTTTTGATATAAAATCAGTTCACCAAAATTTGTGACGATGATTGTTTTTCATTAGTTTTTTGTTTTACTTTTTATTTTTAGATTTTGGTTTTTGGTTTTTAGTTTTTAAGTTTCTACTTTTCATTTTCAGTTTTTGGTTTGGGTATTTAATTTTTAAACCTGCTAAGTTAGTTTGAATTGATATTACCAACAAACAAATCTCAAATAATCGAACATCTAATTTAAAACTGAAAAGATGAAAACAAATTTTTTTAAAAAAAATTTGAAATAGTTTATTTTGTAGATAAACAAAGCAAAAAAATATAATATGTGTTTTCATCTTTTGATTTTGGATTTTAGTTTTTAGATTTGGTTTTTGGTTTTGCTTTACATTTTTTTAATCAGTAAATTATTTAAGAAAAATAAAACAAAAATTATTTAAAAGTTACAATTGAAATTTATCAAAACAAAGTGATTGTTATTTAAAATAAAAATATATATTAACATGTTTTAAATTACATGATTTAAATAAATGATTAATAATAGATAATTTAGTTTTGTTAAAAAAATTAAATACCTTTTGGGTCTGAAAATAATAATTGATTTTTTGATCTTTTAAGGTGACAAGTTTATTCAATGTTTTTTGGAGTTTTTTCTTAATACTAAGCCTAAAAACCAAACTATATAATTTGTTCAAAAAATAAAAGTAAGCCCAAGACTATATTCCATAAATAAGCACTGGTTTAATTTAAGTATAATTAGTAGATTTCCATATTCCATATTTTGATGATATATATTCTTTTAGAATATTCCATATTTGTAGGAGAAAATATGTGTTTTCGGTATACACATAGATATTTGCTGTATTTTGAAGGTAATTTACATTAATGTCGTATTTTTACATTAATTGTGTTGGTTTAATTTAAGTAAATACGATTCAATCAATTATATGACTTATATTATTTGTAACATCCTAGAAAATGTCCAAATTTAAATGATAACTTGTATCAGTAGATAAAAAGAAGGACTTTATTTTAATAGAAAAGAAGGACTCTATTTTAATAGAATAGATATGTACAAATCTTATCTTCTCAAAGTCAATAACCAGAGTAGAAGATGTCGACGAAAAAAAAAAAACCAGAGTAGAAGATGAGACATGATTTTTTTTTTTGGATAAAAAAAAGGTCAAAAACATGATATATCTTTCAAGGCTTTCTAATAGAGACGTGAAAATAAAATGTACATAAACAATAAAGATAATGCAGACAAAAGTACCAAATAATAAAAAGGTCGTAGATTTGTGTTTCATAACATAAAAATGTTTAAAGAACTTATACTGCCTATAAATGGCGACTTTTAAGAATCTAATCAAAGAGAAGAGAGATGATAAACTAGACGTCCTAATTAAAGTATGCTAAAGTGGATTCTCTCATGGTTGTGTTTATGCTCTCAATCATGATAATATACAGACAAAAGACTCTCACAACTACTTCAAACATTCTTCTCTCTTCTCTGTCGGATCTTCAAGGATTTGTTAAAACTGTAAAATGTTTCTTCTAATCAGATTGCTCAAGTGGTACACGGACAAACAACTGGCCGTTCAGGGTCACCACAGCCGATGTGTGATGCGGATCGATCCTTGTAGGCAAACTTACCACCTAAATACAATTCAAGATAAAAGTTAAACAAAAATGTCATTCCACATTCTATATAATCAAAACATGTTTTGAATCATAAGAACTAACGAGAACTACCTTTTTGAAAGGAGTAGCTCCCCAGGGATTCATAGGGTTCTCGGGTTCGCCACTTATTACCAACCTCCCTGCCGGATCTGATTGGACTCGGACCTGTGTTAATTATTTGCCAAGATAAGTTGTTGATATGTAAACAAAACAGTACACATATTACAATATTCCAAGTGTGTGAGAGAACTAACCTCTTCACGGACTAGTCCTGGGACTAATGCATACACCTCAAAGCAATCTTGCTGCGAATATTGGAAAAGGTTTTTAATAATTACATATAAAAACAGGTAAGTGATTGCTCAGATTTTCAAAGGAGCAACATACCGTCCTCTGTACATTAATCTTCACCCAGTCAGCTGGTGGTCCAACATCAACAACTGTCACATCCAACCTAAGAAGAAGAACAACAACCGGAATCATAACTCAAACGTGAAGTATCACATGTCGTTAACTCCGAGCACAAAACTGATAAACATACATAGGGTTAGACACTTGGATGGCATGTTTTGCAACATGTTCAGTAGACGATAGCCTCTTGCGTTTAAGCAACCCTGATGACATCGTGAGAATGTAAGTAATAAACTGAGTCAAAGCTTCAATCATACAAATGAAAACGAAGACTTCTTCACCGAACATAACTCATACCAGGGGATGTTCCTATCTGCTTTTCGCGCTTTTGATGAAGAACTAAATTCTTATCCTACAGTTACAAATAGGGTGGGTTCAGACAATGACAACAAAGGTAATATAGATGAAACATAACAAGATTCTGTCGGACCTTAATTGCAGGGTCATTAGCTTCACCGTTCCCATTAAGACGCTGTGAATTCCAACCTTGCATAGCACGTGCTGCTGAGTCTCTCCTTGCTCTACCAGATCCAGAAGCCTGCTTGACAGCAGGTTAAGTTATGAAACATAAACATTTAATCATAAAAAGAAGATCAAACAAAAACTACAGACGCATGATTACATATTATTCACCATCTTACCTGATTATCAATATTCATTGGTTCTGGTTCAATAGCAAGGGGTATCTGTACTTCACCTGAGTTAACTTTATGCCGCTCATATTCAAGAAGAGCCTGAAAGAAGGAATAAACCATAAAAACGTTACAACACCAACACCAGCTGGTTATTAAGGAAAATATATCTCCAGAGGATTCGCACATGTTCTCTGTTCAATCATTTAAATTATATTTCAGAAGGATTGAAGCAGCGTACCATGACAATACAAAAGCCACGTTACAGGGGAAAAAAACAGAGAATGGAAAACACACAAAAGAGGGTGGACATATAATCTCACCTTTTCGTAGAAACCTCGGAAAGTCCATGACACTGTTGTACATGTCCTGGACAAACAATTCAGCAATTAATTAGAACACATTCTTGGGAATATGCAAACAATTCCCCAAACTCAAGACAAACCCACTAATAAGAAAATAACAAGGCAAATGGTAAATGACAAAATTCTTCTTACTTTGGGGGCCTGAAAGACTCTCCTACTTGTCGCCATAGTTTGCATCCCGTAACCTATTCAGAATAAAACATAAACTAATCATGTAAGATAATCACCAAAGAAGGGATGAAACGCAAAGGCCACATTTGATCGTCAACAAAGATGCTATCAGGAACATTGACGGTGGGACATACCTTGTCATAACCCCCCAATCTAATTACAGCTCTCCACAACCTTGCGTCAAAGAAAATGAATGAATATCAGCTCCCACGGAAATTCTTAAACACAATAAAGTTACTAAATAAAAGCTGGGAAGCAAGCTTACTTAAGGCAGTTTAGTCCCTCCCCATAAAATTTTGGAGGTTTAAAGTCCATCTTTCTCTCTCTAAAGAAGTGATACAATTCTTTCATAAAAGCAGCTTGATCCTCCTCCGTTCCAGATTCATAGCCCTCCGACGTACCATCCAACAGGAAAGAGCGTTTTGGGCTCATGGGCCTATCCAAACCAGGTGATGGCGGACCTGTTTTATGGACCCCATTATTCAAACCACCACTTACCCCCAGTTCAGACTTTGTATCAGATGATGCAACACAGAGAGGACCAGGTTCACGTCTCACTGAGCCATTCTCATTATCAGCATCATTTCCCTCAGGTACTAATACTATAGAATAATCTTTATTTTCAGCATTAGTAGGAGCCTCGACACTGACATCGTTGTTATTTGGAGGGTCAACACTAGCATCAGGAACAAAAATAGAATCAGGGACGTCAAGATCCATGTCTTCCATACGTTCAGTCTCAAGTGTAGCAACTCCTTCGTTATGGTCCTGGGTAGCAGGCAAGAGAGATAACTCTTTGTCACTGTTTCCTGGAACTCCAGCAGCTAACACATCAGAGTTTTGGTTGTCTTCTGTCAAATTTTCAGTGGCAGGAAGGTCTGGCTCTTTTTCAACGCTCGCGGAGGTTTCTATGAGAGGCTCGGATGGTTTATTTTCCAGGTTTGATTCGGTCTCAGAAACAGGCACATCTGGCTCTTTTTCATCCCCCGTTGTGGTTCCTTGATCATGATAAACCAGCTCACCTCCATGGTCAGCCAAATTCATATTCTCAGCCTCGCCCTTGTCTAGCCTGTCATTGTTCTCCTCAACATCTTTGGTATCAGTAGTTACTGGATATTCGTTATGATCTCCTGAGGATATCATGTCATGTTCTTCTGCAGCTTCGTCCTGCCCCATTACAGTATCAGCATGATGAAGCGGTGATCCTTTTCCCATCGATATTTTGGTATCAGACAAAACTGTAATCTCGTTGTGGCCTTCTGAGGATGCCATATTGTGTTCTTCTGCAGCTTTTTCCTGCTCCATTACAGTATCTGCATGACGAAGCGGTAATCCTTTTCCTTCCGAGATTTTGGTATCAGGCGTAACTGTAATCTCGTCGTGGTCTCCTGAGGATGCCATGTTATGTTCTTCTGCAGGTTCGTCCTGCTCCACTACAGTATTGGCATGACGATGTGGCGATTCTTTTCCCTCCGAGATTTTGGTATCAGGAGTAACTGTATCCTCGTTGTGGTCTCCTGAGGATGCCATGTTATGTTCTACTTCCATGTTATGTTCTACTTCTTCCCCAGGTTTCTCCTGCTCCATCACAGTATCAGCATGATGAAGGGGTGATCCTTTTTCTTCTGAGAGTTTGTTATCAGGAGTGACTGTAATCTCGTTAAAGTCTCCTGAGGATGCCATTTCATGCTCTTCTGTAGCTTTGTCCTGATCCATCACAGTATTAGCATGATGATGTGGCGATCCTTTTTCCTCTGAGACTTCGCTATGAGGTACTGTGGCCGTTTCGTCATGGACTACTGGAGTATCTTTGTCAACCATGACAGAATCTCTATCATTTTTTAAGACACACGAACTTACTTCGCTGGACTCAATGTTCCGTTCAACATTGTCTTCCACAGTAGTCTTGTTTAACCCTTCTTCAGGATCTATAGCCACTGAAGGAGTAGGATTCAGATGTGGGCTTGTCTCTAATTGGGAACTCTTCTCATCTTGTGTTTTCTCATCATCAATCTTTGGTATATCATCATCGTCGGCCCCCTTCTCAAGGATAGAAACATGAGAAACACCTTCTAGAGTGATCATGGGAGAAGGAGGATCCTTATGTTCGCTTACTGGACCTTCCTCTCCTACAGTCTCTCCTGGATTCTTATTCTCGGTTTCCATAACAGTATCCTGACTTTGCTCTTCAGTCTCAGTTTCCTTATCGGTTTCAGCAACAGTATTCTGACTTTGCTCTTCAGTTTCCATTTTCTTATCTGTTCCCTGTTCAGCTCTCTCACTCTCCATTTCTGTTAGATTCTCTATTGCTGAATCCATTTCGACAGCATTCCACGCATACAAGAATGTTCTAAAACACGAATTGCAGAAAAACAAGAGAAATGAACACAGGTTTCACTGAAGCTTATTAATTTAGGAAACGTATCTGGGACTCACTAAAGAAGTAAAAACAAGTGAGTAGGGAGAACACTTTGAGGGGAAGTTAATTTCTGGTTCTTACTTAGGTTTTAGATTACAGTACTAGTTTGAAAATTAAGATGGAGAATCATTTCTGAACCATCTATCAGAATCAGCTTATCATCATAATCTAATACTTAAAAGAACCTTTTTATGTTTTTACTTAACCAAGGCGTCAGTTAAAAAAGGTCATGACTTCATCTAATCCAACCCAAAATGCCGCAAAATTGGGACGAGGGTTGCTAACAAAAATCGAAATTGAAATGAAAGATTATCAATTTACGCAGTCAATTTCAGATTTCTAACAAAAGAATACAAAACCTCTAGCAACATAGTCGCAAATTTCGGATTCACTACAATTAAAAGAAAGAATTGCAAATTCCGAATTAGAATAGAAAACGAACCTCGGAAGTGAAGAAGAAGAAGAAGAAAGGGAGAGAGGCGACAAGATTGAGGAATTTTCGCAGTGACTGAAACACTCTCTTTGCGTCCTCCTCCTCTTCCACCGAATCGAAATTGGAACTAATGCACAAGAAAAATCGAGGGTTTCACTTTGAACCGGTTTTCTCTTTAGGTTCTGGGCTCACGGGCTTAACCTAATCTAGGCCCAATCTACATCAACCATTTTTCACAAGTTATTGTCGGGATAGATTTTCCCTAATCTTGTCTATCTATCTATTTATATATATACTCACTTGAGAAATTGTTTTTTTTTTTTTGTTGATTTGTCATATTTTCCATAAAATTCAGATTGTTTTTTCATATGTCATATATTTAAATAATTTAAAGTTGGCTTAGTAATTTTGCTTATATGTCATTTCTCCATAATATAAGTTATTTTACTTGTCATGTTTAAATAAATTTTAATCGACTCATTAATTTTTAATGGTTCAGTAATTATGAATTTATTAGTTAAAATAATAATAGTTATTCAAACTTTTAAATTAAATATATAATTATTTTGCTTAACTTTGCAATTTGGAAGAATAGAACACAATTCTAATTAAAACCAAGACACCCCATTAATCAAAAACCATTCATGGGAAATAACATAAGATTGACATAGGTAATATTTTTATCTTATATTATAGTTTAACAATAATTTAGACAATATGTAAGTGATATTTATCATAATCTATGTTATATTATAATAATATGTAAGTGATAATACAAAGAAATTTTGTTATCATAAATTTGATCAATATATACGAAACTTATGATATTAAAAAAGATACACAAAACTTATAAACTTTTCAAGGAAAAATAATAATTTATTAACAATGTCTTTTTTTTTATTAGAGATATTGATCCAAGTAGAAATTATTAAAAAAAGGATTAAAGTTAGAGTGTTGAAATTTTCGAATACATAAAAAAATTCAAAAATAATTTTATTTGAATTAGTGTTAGTTGATATTGTTGTATGTATAATATTTTTTATTTCTTTATTGATTATCATTAATTATATGATTTAGTGTTAGTGACTTATTTTTGTAATTTATTTCTTAGGAGTGAAGCAGCAAACTCATAATTAAAGATGGAAACTTAATTGTTTTTGCACCAATGTAAGGGAAGAGAAAGAAAGACCTTGAATGGAAGGAACTCTCGACATGTAAAGGAATGTTGTCTGAGCCATCTCTTCCTCTTTCTCGCTGTAAAGAATGGAGTTTGTGATGATTTTTGGCACCGCCTGTGACTGATCTTCGCTTGCTTTTATGTCACTTTGTCTAAGTGACTAAATGTTTTTGTTACTGAAAAAAATATTAAAGGCGGTGACCAAGTGGTGATTATCTATCGTAAAACTAGGGGTAAAACATATTAGACCATAATTAACTTGGAGTTCTTAAGTTAGGGTTCTTATCGGAAGTTAAAAAACTGTCTTTTAACTTTTAACTAAAAGAGTTAAGAACCAGTTCTTAATTTAAGAATCGGTTTATTAAATTTAAGAACCGGTTCTTAAAGTCTTTATTTAAGAACCATTTCTTAACTTTTTTTAATTAAAAGTTAAGAAACATTTTCTTAACTTTTGTTTCTTAACTTTTGTTAAGAACCCCATCATAAGAACTCCGGATTAAACATGCTCTTATGAGTTGTCTGTTTTTCTACTTCTCACTCTTTTGTTTCACATAAAGATAGAGACCAATATAAAAAAAAAATATTATACGAGAACAATTTTAAGTTTATTATTACATTATAAGAAACTTATTTCTACTAGGATAGTTTTCTCTAACCAAATTCACTTTCTATCTATAAACTAACTAAATAAGCTAAATAAGTAATATATTTATGTTTCTTTTCTTTATTTAATCACAACCCTTCATTCTCTACAATCATTCATTTTATCTCTTTCTCTTCTCTCTACTGGTGCTTTTCTCTGTAGAAACATGTTAAACTAAGCTCAATCGTTCATCCTTTTGTCTGCTTCTTTATCTCTCCATAGTATCATTATCAATTTCTCAACGCTAGTTTTTTTCTCCTTTATCAATCCATGAACATAAAGCTTGGCTGGAAGAAGACAACAACGATAGAGGAGCTACTTGTAACAGCGCCGGTGGAAAGCAGAGCAGCGTTGAAGACGGCGGCAGCGAATCCCGAGCTTTTTGACCCTTTAGAGAAAACAAAGAACTTTTTTCTTTGTTTCAAATTCATTATTTTCTGTAAAATCAAATCTGGTTCTTCAAATGATTTGTTCAACTAGGTCTTGTATTTAGTTTTTGTTCAAAAAATTTGGAGTCGGATGGCAATTTGGAACAAATATTCAACAAATCTGAGAACAAAAAAAAAATCACTTTTGTTTAAACTTTTAAATATAAAATCATGAATTAGAATTGAAATCTATCACATATGGGTAAAATATATAAAAACAAGTGGAGAATGTAAGAAATCGTCAAAATAGGCGAGAGAGGGAGAGATTATGGTTTATGGTCGACAGTGGTAAAAGAAGAAGAAAAGGTTATTTTCGTAATTTTGCATAACTAATGAAAAAAAAAGTTTGTACACGAAACTTGTTCGTGTTGTACACATGTACACACTTGTTTTTGTACATCCTAACAAAGTTTTTCAAGAACACCAAGCCTTAAACAAACAAAATCAAAGAATGAGGTCTTATCTCACTATGTACAAAGATAATGGATCTGTGAGCGTCGATACATCGTTTCACTTTAGCTACCAAAAGAAAACAGAGTGGACAAAAGATACATTCTTTTTGCTGGAGAAACAATACTTTTTATTTTGTACAATGGATATGAACTTATGGATAAATGCCTATTAAGGACAAGTAGTGTTTTTCGGGTAATAATGTTGTGGTTAAGTAGTGTTGCAATTAGTTTTAAATTTGTAAAGATTATGAAATTGTATATAAATACAGACTTTTAAATGTTTAGTGTTTAGATTAAATTATACATATGGATATTGATCACAATGATGTACACGTGGATATAATTCAGCAAAGGTACATGTAGATAATACATTATGTGTGCACATTGATAATACTCTAAGTTGAACGAGACTCAATTATGTATATGTACATATTTATTGGTAAACTGATACTACTCTAAGTTAGAAAACCTACATGTTTCATGTATATGCATATGCATATGCAAAGAGGTACACATGTTGTGTTTGTACACAAGTACATATATAATCATGTAGTTTAATTTACGTAAACCATGTTCCCTTGTCGTTATACCTACAAAGACAAATCTATCTCTTTAACTTGTACATACGTACACTAATATTATGTATACATCCGTGTGATCATCCAATGTGCCCGTGTACACGAACATGTGTACACTAACATTATGTACACATCCACGTGATCATCCACGTGATCATCCAATTAATTTTTTAAATGAGTGGCAATTTTGTAATAATTTCATCTTTTTCTTATTAGGGGTTTTTGCGTTTTCTGCAAATATAACTCACAGCCGCCATTGATTATTATATCTTCAAGCTCATAGAAATTTCGTTTAAATTCCTATATCAAACTACTAAGCTCTGAAAATTATATTTTTTGTATTCTCCTGACTCCATAACCGAATTGAACCAAAACACCACAGTCAGTAAACACCATAACAACTCCAGATGGGCATGACGGTGAAGATGAGCGCAGCAGAGTGATTCGGAGGTGATTTGTCGATGACGACAATGTCTAGGTCTCGATTTTTTCATTTACAGTGGCTTTACATAAGACTTCGAGCAAGAACATAGAGTTTGGTGGTTTGGTGTTTGGTGCTTGTGACAAGAACCTAATTTTCAAAAACCCGACCAATTAAAATATTAGTTAATTACTCTAACTAAATAGAACATCTACGGTTACATTTTAAAGGAGCAAGTTGAGTCTTTTCACTACAAAACTATCGTAGGAGTAACAATTGCCTTTTAATGTAAAAGAAAACATGAAACTGTCTTGTGGTGTTAAAAACTCTATAAAAAAGGTCAAAGTAATCATATATGTAAGAGTTTTTAACCGTTTGTATTTTTTTTTTTATCTTTTGTGTTTTTCTCGAAAACTACTTTTGAAGGTTTTTTAAAGAGAGAATAACATTCTAAGTCACATTTTGAGTTTGTGTTACACTATGAGTCACATGTTACTACTTAGACACTTTCTTTAACTTTTTCATTTCATTTCTAACCAAAACGTAACTAAATTATATTAGTAGGACCTACTCATTTATTTCATCTTCTTCTTCATTTTATTTTCTTCACCAATTTTTATTTCTAATTGAGTTTGAGACTATCTTTACAAAAAATGGTGGATAAGAGTTTCTAACTGTGGGTGAACCTCAGTTGATCTCGAGCTGAGTTTGATCACGAAACTGTCGTAGTACTTCTCCTCTACCATGAAATCAACACAAACAGATTCCTCCTTCACGTCATACTCTACAATTCATCTCCCTTGTCACATCACAAATAGCTTATGGTGGTTGTGATACATGAAATATGCCATAGTGGCCGTTGTTTTAGCTGCTCAATGAAGCTTGAACAACAATGGCCAAATATCACAAAAAAACTTATTTTGAAATCTGAAGTTAAAAATCAAAATATAAATGATAAAGTTATGATCTTGTAGTGTAATCACGATTAAACATGGAATAATAAAAGATTATGTGAAAGAAAATAAATGACGGCCGTAAAAATGGTTGCAGAAAACCCTAAAAATTTGGAGAAGACGATGACATATTTACCAAAATGCCATTCATTAA
>CAKOAT010145821.1:11473-34872 GCA_932364175.1 Eruca vesicaria subsp. sativa | reverse complement strand
AAAAAAAAAGAGTTGAGAATGAACAAGATAAGAGAGAGATGTTAGTGGACCCTACTAGTTTCTGTATAGTTTTGTTTTAACTAGAAAAACTAAACGAAAAATGAAAAAGTTAAGAAAAAGTGTGTGTGTAGAAAGAAGTGACTTATTGTGTTATTAGAAAGATGAAAAGTGACTCACAATGTAAATTTCTCTTTTTTAAATTTATTTTATTTTTATTTTGGATTTTATTTCTACTTTTATTATTTAGAGTTTCCTTTCGGATGTACAGTTCACTTTCAAAGTTTGTTCCTTTTAAATTACAGTTTACAAATGTTATTATCGTTTTTGTTTGGGTTCATTACGAGAAGAAAGCTATATATACAGGTGGTGGCTCAAAAACTTCTTTTTTATAGCAATAATCATTCAATTATAACCTGATACAGCCTCAGAATCTCACTTTAGCTTTTCTCACAAGAAATCAAAACCGACAGCTTAAATGGAATGAAGATCGCCACTCAAAGATGTGAAAGGCTTTGAGATAAGATCATGAACCAGAACCTAAGTGAATCTCACACAAAGATAAAGGTTCTACACTTGTATCATAAGAAAGAATCTCACATAACTTAGAAATAACAAGAACAAGCATAAAAGCTCTCAAGAGAAAATCTCACTTTTTTATTCAATACTCAAATCTGATTTTACAATGAAATGAGAGGAGCTTTATATATAGCTCTTGGACAAGGGTTTCAGAATCAAATACATAAATGAAAGAAGGATTTTTAGGTTAAATCATAATTAAAAAGAATCAAAAGGCTGATCTCAAGGGATTGAAATGTGCTTATTAATGGGAGTGTTGACCATGCCTTTAATACCTTTGGACAGATCTTTTGGAGCTGATAAGGAGGCTTAAGTGGTGGCATTTGTTTGGGAACAGCCAACTGAGTCAAACGAACCATGGGCTTGGTGTCGTCTAGGTTCATCCGAGTCCAAACATGGAAAGTATCGTCTACTTTAGGAGCAGTGGATTTGATGGCCGCATCATAACCTTTGTTCTAAAAATCGGCCGTTTAGCCGCCTAGCTATTTAGGCGCTAAACGACCTTTTTCTGTTTCGATTTATGCCAAATCGCTGTAGAAAATCGGTCATCCGATTTTAACCCGTTTAAACCGCCAAGATGATCGCCTTGCAGCCTAGGCGGCCGCCTAATCTAATTTTTTTATTTTTTTTATTTATTTTTTAATAATATTTTATCTATTTATTTGATCTAAAATTTAATAAGTATAAATTATATAATTTTGTTGAAAGTTATATCATATTAACTTTATATATTCTATTTATGTGTTTTATAAGATTCTAAACATGAAAATATATTAATGCCATACGCAATTAAAGATTAACATATTTCATAATATATAAAATAGTATATAATTCTATCCCGTATAATCTCCGCTTAATCCTTAATTTTCTCGTTACACGCTAGGTCCAACCGAGACGCTCGACTAGTACCTAGCACTTTCCTGAACATGGGTTATAACTAACTGTTTTACTTGCATATGCTGACATATTCTTCTTACAAGTTTGTATTTTATTTATTTAAAAACCATCATGATAGTTTAAATCAAAAATCAAATTATTTATGTAACAAAAATTTCAAATTTATATATGATCATTATTGTGGTGAAATATTATACATATTTAAAAATCTCTTTATACAAATGTTTTTACCTTGATTGATATTTAATTATAAGGGTAATAGTTTATCTTAGTTTTGTAATTTTAATTAAAAAATATTATTTTCAAATAACAACACAATATTTAAAATTATCTTATTAAGAATACAAACTTTTTTTTATATATATATTATTAAATTATATAAAATAACATTTAAATTTAATATTATTAATATGACACTCATTAATAGTATCATTTATTTTAATGCTTCAACTTTTATCGTCTAATTAGAGTCAAAAAAAAAGTATCTAGAAATACAAACATCAACTCAAGATTCTTGTGTCAACTTTGAGTTTGTCTTTTTCTCAGGATCATCTCACCAATCAAACTGTTACGAATCTGTTAATCTACACCGCACAATTGTTTTCTTCCCGTCTAGTTCATCAGTTTCTCACCAAAGCTAAGGTACAAAGCATATTAATAAGACTGAAATAATAATAATTTCGCAAGCGATACAAGGTGGCTCTTTGAATAAACAAGCCTAAAAAGGCCAAGCAGTATATCACCATTTCTGGCAACTAGTAAGGATTTGAAAAGCACACAAGACGTAAGGCAGGCAAGAGGGGTAATCGTGAGAGATTAAAGTAACAGAAGATGAGATTTTATCTACTATTACCTACCTATAAAGCATAAACGGATGTTGTTCTTGGTCGGAGTCGTACAAAGTTATTGTCATACAGAGTTTATCAAAACTTATAAGGAGTGGCTTAGTAAATGAGTCATCTCAAGAGAACATGCTTGACTAATGAAGTGACCCTTTGTCGACAGAAGCATATATTGGAGGAACCAAAGGGTTTGGCAGAAGAGATGCTCAGACGAATTTATCAAAGACCCAAAATATTCTTGAGGTGCAAAAGCAAGCAGGAGCGTTGAAAGAGTGGAATCAAACTTCTACCATTATTACATTGACAATTGAACTAAAACTACAAAATACAAAAAAAGCTATTGAAAGAAAAGAGTGATATGCATGTACACAAAAGTCCTCAAAAGTGTTACTTCATAATTGAAATGCATTCTCCTCTTACAATTTTCAATCTTTTCTAGACTTCACTTGTCAAACTCCCATATCACTCCTCCATCCTCTGCAAACACACATGTTCCCAATTATTAGTAACCATACTCAAAAAAATTATCAATGTTACATAATATATGGTTTAAATCTCGCAACAACAACAGGATGATGACTTGGCCATTATCACAATTACGCCTTCTTTAATCTCACATCTTGATGCTAAACCCTAAACCCACAACCACATCTATGTATTGAGTATTTACCCTAAGGAGCTCATCGCCTACCTCATTCACAGCTAACAACTACAAAACTCAAGAAACAGGGGAAAGGAGGAACCTTTGACTTTGTTGTTGATCCAAGCCTCGATAAGCATACCAGCACCGATGCCACCAAGGACAAAGCTTCCATAGAAGGCAAGAGCCTTAGGCCAAGGCTTCCTAGGGAGGAAGTAAGCTTCGTACTTCTCCTCAAGTCCCCTGGGGATCTGTTTTCTGGCTCTAGTCACCATTTTAGCTCCAGAGCTTGGCTTCTTCTTCGTCTGATTCTCATTCCCCCATTCTTCTCCTTTCCATGGATCCTTCCCCTCTTCACTTCCCATCTCTTTTAGAGCCATAACTATACAATCTGAGAGAGGTGGAGAGAGTTACCGGTCAGATCTTAGGGTTTAAGAACACGATGATCGTCTCGGTTTCGGACAATTCGACGATGGTTGAGACACGAGGAGACCTTTTTAATCAGATTAGTTGAGGAACCATTGGATCAAAACGCCGAAGATTCAAGGACATATTTGACTTTATATATCTACAAGATCGATGTCAAATGAAGTAGAAGTAAAACTTTCTTACATTGACCTATTTTTTTTTAATTCTACACTACACTATCACCGCTAAGGGCATCTCCAACCTAATCTTATTTTCTCCTCTATAACGACATCTCCAACCTAAACTTATTTTTTCTTCTATAATTCCCACAAAAAACTATTTTTTTCTAGAATTCCCACAAAAATAAAATAACTCTATTTTAGAGTAAATTATTGGAATAAAAATTACTCTAAAATAGAGTAACTCTACTATTGGAATAAAAATCACTCTAAAATAGAGTTACTCTATTTTTGTGGGAATTATAGAGGAAAAAATAGGTTTTGGTTGGAGATGGTCTAAATCCACAAAAATAGAGTACTTCTATTTTAGAGTGATTTTTGTTCCAATAGTAGAGTTACCCTATTTTGTGAAAATTATAGAGGAAAAAATAGGTTTGGGTTGGAGATGGTCTAATTCCCACAAAATAGAGTAACTATATTTTAGAGTGAACTATTGGAATAAAAATTACTCTAAAATAGAGTTACTCTATTATAGAGTAGAAAATAGAGGGATGTCACTTTTTCCCTCTATTTTTTACTCTATAATAAAGTAAAACTATTTTAGAGTGAACTATTAGAATAAAAATTACTCTAAAATAGAGTTACACTATTTTTGTGGGAATTATAGAAGAAAAAATAGGTTTGGGTTGGAGATGGTCTAATGCACGAGACAATTTTTCTGTCTTTAAATTAATTTGATAACTAGATTCAAAGGACATGTATATTTTTTTGTTTTTTTTGACGAAATTTTTCTTTTTTATTTATGTTTTTTTCTGTAAGCATATTTAATATTAATTTAATGTTATATACTTTTTGGTTATCATATTAAATATCTCAAGTTGCATAACTATTCATTTGTGCTACATATACATTTCAAAAATTATTTTAAATTTTATTCCTTAAGTTTGTAACATATTATATTTTCTTAGTATTTACCTACTTATAATAGTTATAATTTCTCACACTTTATTACTAAATTTATGTAGGTATTTTATAAAAAATATATAACAAATGATAGAAACATTTTTTTTGATAAAAATGTAGGTTAATAGCATCTTATTAAAGAGGTTAAGTAGGCAATAAATCTTAATCAAAATATATTTTATGAAACAATAGCAATTTAAAAGGTCCATAGAAATATACACTGCATTAAATTATTAAATTCTTAGATTAAAATCAAGATTGAAATCTATTTATATAAGTTATTAAAGCGGTGGTTACAAATTAGGGAAAATTGACAAATATGACTCAAAACTTGACTTGAAATGCAAAAGTAAACCCAAACTTGAATCAAATGCAAAAGTAACTTAAAAGGCTGTTGAAATTACAACCAAACCCTTGTGAACAAACAAAAAAAAATAGTCTTTTTTTTTACGTTTCTAGCCCTCGCAAGTCGTCTGGGACAGTTTTTCTTAAAAATAATTTAAAAATTGTGTAATAAATATCTTGATAAATGAAAAATTGGGATTATGTAATTAACATATGTCTTAAGAGATATAAATTATGATATAAAAAAGTCAGTTGTTTTCAGCATAGATGAGTGAAACTAGTGAGTGATGATATTCTTTAGTTTAGGTTTCACCAACATATGTTGTAGTATTGTATGTGTTTCTTAGGGTTAGAAATTCGAAAGCATAAATGTTTTTTTGAAAAATTTAAAATTTACCTAAGTGTGTTTATTTCTGTGTATAGTAAACACCATTTAAGTATAATGTGATTTTATAACATGGTTAGTAGTTAATTTAGTTAATTTAGTTTATGGTTAGGGTTTAGGGTCTGGACGACTTATAATTAAGTCGTCTGGTAAATATATTTAATAAGGCAGACGACTTAGTCGGATGTATAGTATCAACATACGACTTAATAATAAGTCGTCCAAACTGGATTTTACCAAATTACTTTTAAACCTAATCGTATTTTTTACCGGACATATATAAGATGTTTTTTTTGTTCGCGAAACTCAGAAAACCCTAACGCCGTTTCTCTCAAAGGTGATTTCGAGGCGATTTCGATCCGATACAAGACCAAGGTAAATCGAAGGCTTCTCTTGCAGATTTAAGGGTTTTTATTAGGATGGATGTTGTTTTCCTTTACTTTTACCGTTTGGTTTTGTGTTTTCAACGATTTGGGGTAATTTTGGTTTCAAATTAGGGTTTCAAAAATTGGGGATTTCAATCGACTTGTTGTTTAGTTAGGTTGGATGTTATTTTCCTCTCATTTTACGTTACGGTCATTTTAGGGTCGTCCACCTGGAAGACATTCCAGACGACTTAATTATAAGTCTACCAAGACATCCAGTATAACATTTTAAAGCTGACCAGACGAATGAGAGGAGAACAACATCCAACCTAACTAGACCACAAATCAGCTTTCAAATGTTCTACCGGAAGTCTTGGTAGACTTATAATTAAGTCGTCTCGAAAGTCTTCCACCTGGAAGACTTTCCAGACGACTTAATTATAAGTCTTCAAGGTGGACGACCCAGACGACTTAGAATTAAAATGTTTCCAATTCGTTTCTTGTTTGCAGATGGCGAATCAGCATGAACCTCACTTCTTGAAGCCTCTGCTTCTTGGTTTCTACAGTGGCGTGGTATACACACGCTCTCTATTTCTCCTCTGTTTATTTCCTTTGCTTATCTTCTCCTTTGTTGACTTGTAGAGAATACCACTTGCCTTCTACGCAAAACACATAGAAGGCACGCCGAACCAAGGAAAATGGACACTACGATTGGACGCTTCACACCAAACTTGGGAAGTTATACAAGAAGGAAGAAGACTCACCGATGGTTAGGAAGCCTTCCCCCAAGCACACTCCCTTTGCATCGGTGACATTCTCGTGTTCAAAAAGGAAGGAGACATGGTATTTCATGTGACTCATTTCGGTCCTAGTTTTACTGAGATTCAGTATACACCTCCTCAAGGGGATGATGCTGCGGATGGTGCCTCAACTTCCTCGTCTCTTCCTAAATGATGGATGTTTGTCTTGCTATCGTCTTATTGTAATATGGTTCTAGTGGACTTGTAATGGATGACTTCTATGTTGTTCCCTTGTTTCAATTTTTTTTTAAACCTATGACTTGTAATGGATGATCAACTTTTATAACTACAACTCCTTTTGTCCTCTATGTACAAACCATGGTAACACCAATTTTTATTATTAGTCGTCTAAGAAGTCTAACACAAATTCTAACACAAATTCTTAAAACATACTCAAAAATCCTGGACGACTTAGTAGACGACTACTATTTTAAGTCTTCTGGAAAGTCATCCAGCCAGAAGATTTGTCAGACGACTTAATTATTAGTCGTCTAACCTCGTAAGTATTCTATTCAGACGACTTTCAACTAAGTCGTCCAGACGACTTAGTTGAAAGTCGTCTGGTATAGTTATTCTTAAACATAATTTAAAAAATTTGTAAAAAAATATTTAGATAAGTGAAAAATTGAAATCATGTAATTAACACCACTTTTAAGAGATATAAATTAAGATAGAACAAAATTTAATTATTTTTAACATAGATGAGTGAAAGTAGTGAGTGATGATATTCTTTGGTTTTGGGTTTGCCAACATATGTTGTAGTATTGTATGTGTTTCTTAGGGTCAGATTTTCGAAAGCNGTTTTTTTGAAAAATTAAAAATTTACCTAAGTGTGTTTATTTCTATATATATAGTAGACTCTATTTAAGTATAATTTGATTTTATAACGTGGTTAGTTAGTTAATTTAGTCAATTTAGTTTAGATTTTAGGGTTTAGGGTCCGGACGACTTATATCTAAGTCGTCTGGTAAATATATTTAATAAGGCAGACGACTTAGTCGGATGTATAATATCAATAGACGACTTAATTATAAGTCGTCCAAACCGGATTTTACCGAATTACTTTTAAACCTAACCGGATTTTTTACCGGACATATATAAGAAGATTTTTTTTTTACGCACTTTTCGCGAAATTCAGAAAACCCTAACGCCGTTTCTCTCAAAGGTGATTTCGAGGCGATTTCGATCCGATACAAGACCAAGGTAAATCGAAGGCTTCTCTTGCCGATTTAATGGGTCTTTATTAGGATGGATGTTGTTTTCCTTTACTTTTACCATTTGGTTTTGCGTTTTCAATGATTTCGGGAAATTTTGGTTTCAAACTAGTGTTTCAAAAATTGGGGATTTCAATCGACTTGTTGTTTAGTTAGGTTGGATGTTGTGGATATTTTCATTTCAAATTAGGGTTTCAAAGATTGGGGATATTTTACGGTTACCGTCGTTCTCATCGTGCTTCTTTTTTCACGTCTATTTTTGCAGTTCTATAACCGCTATGTCGAAGGCGAGTACATCTTCTCCGAATTTTCAGGTCAGCTTTCAAATGTTCTAATGGAAATCTTGGTAGACTTATAATTAAAATGTTATACTGGATGGTTGTGTGTTTGAGATGGTTTTCTTTGATTTTTTTTGCAGAATATTCCCGAACTCCCCCGTAGGATACATACACTAGGGCAAGAGCCTAGCGATCAGCATAGAATTACGTATCATCCGTGTACGAAGTTGTATACTGCTCTAAGGAATGCTCTTAAGGATGAAGAATATGAAGAGCTGAAGGAGTCTAAGTTGGGAGTTTTCATCAAGTTCCAAGAGCTGGATTTTGAATGGGCTTCAAGGCTGGTTCACTACATACTCTTTTTCCAGCTCGACATAAAGAAGAAGTATGAGCTGTGGAGTCTTGCTGGTCCACAGCCTTTGAGGTTTTCACTGCTCGAGTTTGAATACCTCACTGGTCTAAACTGCGAGTACATCCAGGACCTTGAGAGACCAAACTGTCCTGTTACAAAGGAGTTGGTTGCTTTCTAGGAGTTGTTGGGAGTTAATGCCGAAGCTGGGCCAACTACTGATCAGATAATAGATGCATTTCAGAGATGCGAAAAGTGGTCTCCGGATGATTGCAAGCGGCTCGGGTACCTTTCAAGGGTGCCAAAGGACGGCATTTTAAAGATGCCATTGAAAGACATGTATTTACTTTACTCCAGAAGCAGACGACTTATGATTAAGCCGTCTGGAAAGTCTTCCAGCTGGACGACTTAGTAGATGACTTAAAAATAAGTCGTCTGAAAAGTCTTCCAGCTGGATGACTTAGCAGACTACTTATTATTAAGTCGTCTGGGAAGAGTACCCAGACGACTTAATCATAAGTTTTTCTGCGAATTCTTTTCTTTCCATATTTCTTTCATAAGTTTATATCTTCTATTTACTGCATACTAGTGCTATGAACTTTGTTGAGAAGGGCATGGCTGAAACATTTCCAAGATGGGACTCTGATGCTGATGATCCGGCCGGGGAGAACATAATTAAACTCATGTACATAAAGAAACCATGGAAGTGGACCATGGATTGCTGGGAAGTCACCGGTACTTGGACAAGGCCGGTAGCAAAGAAAAGGAAGAAAGCGATAGTTCTGGTGAAGGAAGTGAGTCCAAGACCTCTTAAGAAAGGTCATACAGAGCGTATAGAGCTGGTAGACGAAGAGGAAGAGCCAGAGGAAGATGCCGAGGAAGTTGCAGAGGAAGTTGCAGAGGAAGTTGCAGAGGAAGAGGCTGAGGTCATACCGAACGTTGGTGGGTTGACCAAAGAGGATATTGAAAGAATCGTGAAGGATTCTTTGAAAGATTCTTTGAAGGATGTACTCGATGCCTTGAGTCAAGGGTTTGGGACGTGCCTTACGGAGATCAAGTATCTGTCTGAAAGGGTGGAAGCTGTGGAGAAAATCCTTGGTGTCACCAGAAAAGAACAAAAAAGAGTAAGGGTCAAATTGAAGGGGAATGTGAAAGTTTTAATGGGTCGAACGCGGGAAAGAAGAGCTTGCCGAAGGGGGGTGAAGCAATGGATTTGTCCGCATGTGCTACTGCCTCGAAAGAGCTGAGTATAGTTCCGAGCCAGGAAAAACCTCCAGAACTGAGCCTTCCATCCAGCCGTCCATCCAACCTTCCATTCAACCTTCCAGATCCAGACCCGAGCTTCGAAATCTTGGAAAAACACCAACCCACTATTTCAGATCGAGTGAAGGAGCGAGTAAGATATCAGGAAAAGAGGGAAGCCGGTTTGGAACAAATTAAACGTGCCAAGAGTGAGCGAGCAAGGACTCTTGCTGCCTCANCCATTCAACCTTCCAGATCCAGACCCGAGCTTCGAAATCTTGGAAAAACACCAACCCACTATTTCAGATCGAGTGAAGGAGCGAGTAAGATATCAGGAAAAGAGGGAAGCCGGTTTGGAACAAATTAAACGTGCCAAGAGTGAGCGAGCAAGGACTCTTGCTGCCTCACAACAATCTCCTTATACAGCAAACAACACGGTCAAAGTGATCATTCCAAACCCAAAGCAAAAAAGCCAAAGTGAAAGCAAAAAGGCCAACATTGCTTCCAAAAAGGCCAACATTGCTTCCAAAAAGGTCAAAGCTCCAGTCTATAATCCGTTTGGATCAATTAACAAGACCAAACTGAAGGAGCTCGCTGATTGGTTGAAAACTGATCCGTAAGTGATCCATAATAGCTTGCTTTTTAGTCTACAAAACTGATTTCTGACTGAACATTTTGTGTTTGCAGCTGGTATGAGACACCTTTGGAGGATAAACCACGTACAGCGCCAACTAAGTGGTATTACATCCTCCGAACCGCCTTATCTTGGCTGCATGACTTTGTAAGTGTATCTTTTGACTATAATTCCATGTAGACGACTTACCGTTAAGTCGTCTTCTAAGTATTCTACGTAGGCGACTTATCAGACGACTTACCGTTAAGTCGTCTGGGAAGTCTCCTTTGTAGACGACTTACCATTAAGTCGTCTGATAAGTCGTTCACAAAGAATACTTACAAGATGACTTAATGGTAAGTCGTCTGTTAAGTCGTCTACGTAGAATACTTACAAGACGACTTACCATTAAGTCGTCTGTTAAGTCGTTTGATATCTTCTGAGTTGTTTTATTCTAAATGCAGCACATTGATGCTTGGATTTATGTGCTGAGGAAGAGGTATGCTGAACATCCACAAGAGTTCAGGAGCAAGAGGATTTGCTTCCTTGATCATCTCTTTGCTCAGCAATGGAGTGCCAGCTACAACGTCTTTAAAGAATCGGAGCCTGCTCCCAACGGTTTGGGAAGAAGACTCCCTGGTGGAGCGTTTAACTATTATGCAGACATTGTACCATCATTTTGCAAGTCATTGAAGTTGTGGGGGGTGGATATTGATGATATCTATGCGCCAGTGAACTACAAGGACGAGCATTGGATTGCTATATGGATATCGATCCCTAAGAGACACATAGTCGTCTGGGACAGCATTGTATCTTGTATCTCCGACGCAAACCTCAAACTGGTAATGGAGCCTTTTCTGGACATGGTTCCTTATCTGCTTGTTTAGTGCTCTGATGAGCTGCGTGACCAATACTCTCTGGAGCCATTCACATTTGAACGTGCAAGCAATGTGCCTCAGGCCCGAGCTGGTGATTGTGGCGTCTACGCTCTAAAATACATTGAATGTCATGCTCTTGGGCTGTCATTTAATCCAAAAGATTTTGCTAAGAACGACGCCAGCGTGAAGAATATTAAGGATAAGATGGCTGTGGATATATATAATGAGCTCACTCTCCCGTATTTGTATGAAAACAAGGATAATTTTGACGAGATTGGTACTTATGAAGGCTGATGTTTGCATTGTATGTTTGTATTCGAACTTGATTAGGCTGATGTTTAGGATGCTTGTTGTATGTTGCGTTGTTGTACATTAAACTTTCAATTAATTCTTAAAATTAAGTCGTCTTATAATCTTTTGGTGGTGCAATTTGACAAAACACTAGACGACATAATTAAAGGTCGTCTGAACGACTAAACACTTAATTAAAGGTCGTCTGAACGACTAAACAACACTAAACGACTTAAATTTAAGTCGTCCAGAGGACTAGGTAACCATGGAAGACTTAACAACACTAGACGACTTAATTATAGGTCGTCTGGACGACTAATCAACACTAGACTACTTAACTTTAAGTCGTCCAGAGGACTAGGTAACCATGGACGACTTAACAACACTACACGACTTAATTATAGGTCATCTGAACGACTAAACAACACTAGACGACTTAATTATAGGTCGTCTGGACGACTAATCAACACTAGACGACTTAATTATAGGTCGTCTGAACGACTAATCAACCGGTTTCTTACATTGTGGTTTCGTATGGCCAGTTTCCTTGCAGTTTGAGCATCTATAAACCCTATGTTGCTTCCGGGGTTTGCGTCCTTTCATCCTAGATAGCTCCAACCAAGATTGCCATCTTGATTTCTTCTGTCTCCCCAGACCACGCTTTACCTCTGGAGGGAAGCATGTGCGTTCTTCAACTTGTTGTCCAGCACAAGAAAATATATTCTCTGAGTATCCTTGAAACAAATACTCCTTTGAGTACACTGGATGTACAAGTGTGGATATCTGCAAACCAGCAAATGTACCAGCAGCTATAGCATGAGAACAAGATATTTTCTCCACTTGGTAGACACCACAATCACACTTTCCATGTTCCAAATCAACCACATAGTCCATTTTGCCACCTTTCACAAAGAATCGCCATCCATCAATTGGTTGGGCCCTCATCGTATCTGCTATCTCCTCTCGAACAACAAGCAAGTATTCAACACCCCGACTATGTTGAGTTGGGAGACTCAAAGCATCTTCTCTCCTTTTCCAATACCACCTTCCTAGCTTCTCCCTTATGAACTCCAGCAGAAACTTAATCGGAAATCCTCTAGCTCGCTTCAGTGCAGAATTAAAAGATTCAGCGATGTTGCTTGTTTTTATGTTGTACTTGTCCCCCTGACAATAAACCCTTATCCATAGGCTGACGTCGGCATTCACCAAATACGTTGCAAGGTCCGGGTTTGCACTATTTATCTCAGCCATGTACCGGTTAAAATCTGAAACCGTATGAGCATAAGCAGCACCATTCACCAAGTACAAGAGATGTTTCCCTTTATACTCTTTGACAATGTTATCTTGAAGGTGATAATAACATATTCCTCTCACTGCCCAAGGAAACACCTTATCACACGCACTTTTAATGGCCGTATGCCGGTCGGAGACTATCACCAGAGGCTTGTCATCAGATATACAAGTAGCCAATTTTGTGAAAAACCATTCCCAAGAAGGGTCGTCTTCAGCATCTATGATCCCAAAAGCCAATGGAAATATCTGAAAATTCCCATCTTGTGCGGCTGCAACCAACATAGTACCCTCATACTTCCTACTTAGGTGAGTCCCATCCACCACAATGACCCTTCGCTGATACTTAAAACCTTTGATAGAAGCTCCAAAAGACAGAAATAGATACTTAAAACTATTCATAGAATCAAGTTCTATAGCCGTGACTGAATCGGGATTTGCTAAGGAGATTTGCTCGAGATATGGTGGCAGATGCGAATACCCATCTTCTGCTGTTCCTCTCACCAATGTTTGTGCATATAACAGTGCCCTGTATGAAGTGGTGTAATCAAGCTCCATGCCAAACATGTTCTTCATTGCATCTTTGATATACTGCAGAGTCAACCCATCAATGATTCCAACAAGATCAAGGAAAGGCCTACCGACATACTTCGGAGTACAGTGTCTCTGCTGAGCGATTCGGTCTCCCACTGAGCATGTATGTGTTTCCACATATTTTGTTACCCAAAACGTGTTTGTACCATGTTTCACACTCGCTCTTATCTTCCATCCACAACCACTAACCCGACATGTTGANACCGACATACTTCGGAGTACAGTGTCTCTGCTGAGCGATTCGGTCTCCCACTGAGCATGTATGTGTTTCCACATATTTTGTTACCCAAAACGTGTTTGTACCATGTTTCACACTCGCTCTTATCTTCCATCCACAACCACTAACCCGACATGTTGACACAAGGAGAGTTTTCGTTGACTTGTATATTCTGAAGGAGAACATACGCCTCACTGTTGTTAACCGCAGCTCTGAAAGCAGTGCATCCCTGCTAACAAAACTCTTGTTGACATATATACCGTTACCATTCGATCGTCCTCCTTCAATAGCATATGTATCTTTGAAATCTTCAAAAACCACATCACCATCTTCTTCCTCATCCTCATCTCTAACCTTTCCATAAACACTATAATCCTCATCATTCTCGTCCGCTTCAGCAACATTAGAGCAAACAGATATTTCAGCATCCTCCTCCTTATCATCCTCCTCCCCATCATGATTTTCATCTCCAACCAACTCATTATCACCTTCATCTTCAAAACATTCATCAGCTTCTTCCCTTTCCTCTGAAACCGTTCCCACCTTGCTACGGCTTGATACACAAAGACATACTCTATAAGTTTTGAGTATCTCGAGCAAGTTATGAACTTGTCTATCACTTGTAACATGAATGGGAGGGGTGTCTGGAGCCATCATCATTTCTGCTGGTAATGAGTATCTAATCTCCACAGTGAATGTGCTCATGTCCAGGTTATAATCTTCTTGTGCCATTGCAACAAGTTCAGCATGTGTTGAATCTTCATTCAATAAAAACAATCTTGCTCCTTTGAGATCATCAGCCACAAAATCCCAACGGCAATCTTTCAACAACATTCTCCATACACTGCATCTAACTGACGAATCATCTGCAAAAATTCAAAATAAAACACATTAGTAAACATAGAGAATTTCATGAAAGTTTACTAAACATCGTATGGACGACATACCAGTAAGTCGTCCGGACGACACCCGTAAGTCGTTCGGACGACTTACCTGTAGCTCGTCCATTGAGGTCATTTTTGCAATTGAAATTTAAATGGGACGACTTACTTCTAAGTCGCCCAGCTTTGTTTGTTAAAAAAAAAACACCAGACGACTTATAATTAAGTCGTCTAAGTAAAACGAGCTACTTTTGCATTTGAGCGAATTGAGTCAGATATTTGATTTTTTCTGGACGACTTAAAATTAAGTCGTCTATGGGAAAGTTAAAATATCAATATTTTATTTAATCGTCTCAGGTTAGTTTTGCAATTCAAAAATAAAACTTAAATTTTTAACTTCTCCAGACGACTTAATTGGAAGTCGTCCGATCAGACGACTTATATTAAAGTCGTCCAGGATAAGCAAGGTTTGACCAGAAAACTCGAAAAATATTCTGGACGACTTTGATTATCCTGGACGACTTTAACATAAGTCGTCTGACCGGTCGACTTTTAATTAACTCGTCTGGAAAAGTTAAAAATTTAAGTTTTATTTTTGAATTGCAAAACTAATCTAAGACGACTTATCAGTAAGTCGTCTAGATTTAATTAAATATTAAAATTTTAACTTTTCCAGGGACGACTTAATTTTAAGTCGTCCAGAAAAAGTCAAATATCTGACCCAATTCGGTCAAAAGCAAAAGTAGACCGTTTTACCTAGACGACTTAATTATAAGTCGTCTGGTGTTTTTTTTTTAACAAACAAAGCTGGACGACTTAGAAGTAAGTCGTCCATTTGACCAGAAGACTTATCCGTAAGTCTTCTACATCCAGATGACTTACGGGTAAGTCTTCTATGCGAACAAATCTAGGAAAAAATTCAATTTCAAACCTTAAACTATGTGAGATGACTTCCTTTGCACACAGAGTCTTCTCCAACCACCCAGAACATCGAACGAAAGTAACCCACCAACAATTGTACGCTTAAATGGCTCTATAAACCATAAAAAATTTGCCATCAAAAGCTTGGGTTTTTGGTATGAATATGGAGACAAAGTGAAGGAGATGTTGTTTTTAGTTCATAACAATTGAGAAAGAGAGTATGAGTATCGATTTTAAGTGCATTAAAAGCTTCAAACCTTGGTTGTACAAGGTTGTTGGGTTGTACAAGATTGTTGGGAGTATTCATGGCAATGGCAATGTTGTAAATACTTGAAGATGATGAGGTTGAGAGAGTAAAAAGACCATTTTCGAAAAAAGTAAAAAAAAATTAATGGCACTTTCGTAAATAAAATGAAGATGTGGGGTGAATAGAACAAAAACAAGATGAGTTAAAAGAAAAAATTAGTTTTATGTTTAACTATTAAGTTTTGAGTCAATTTTGCAAAAAAGCCCTACAAATTAACTTATTGGATCCCGATCATTATACAATTAAAGTGGTGGTCACAAAATATATATTTAGAAGCAGTTAAAAATATATGGTTTATTTTTTTGAAGTAGATAACATGAAAAAAAATTATTGGACTAAACATATATCAATATTTCATAATCCTAATTAAATATGGAATGTAAAGTATTATTTGTTGATTATAGCTAAATTGAATGATATTTTAGTTAAAAAAACATGAATGGTTAGACCCTAATGGTATAGTTATATTTCAGAATGTCATAGTTTTGAATCATAAACTTTTATATTGACATTATATATGCAAACTTGTAATACTATGTATGTTTGTTTTATACAGTATATTGGTATCGGGCATGAAGAAAGCAACGCTGATAATAATAAAAATATTTGATGTCATTGATTTTGTCATGAACACTGTGATTAATTAGATATAGACAATGTTCGAAATCGCGCTAGGCGCTAGCCGCGCGGCGACCTCGGGCCTAGCGATTTGTTGAAAAATCGGGATAAACTCGGGATATACTCGGGGCCTAGTTTTTAGCCAGTTTTTAGTTTTAAATATACAAACAATTCATCAAATACCAAGTTAGATTATATAACATAATTGTTGTTTCTTCAATCACATCTAATACAAAAAAAAAAGATTAAATCCACAGACAAGAATCACCAAAAGATATATAGTTTTGATCATGAGAAGAAACAAAAGATATTAAGGATTGTATCTTTTAATCCTATTCGTCTTCATTCATTGATCAGCAAAATATATAAACTTGATCTTGTAGTGGTCTTAGAGATGTGATAGAAGTTAGAACTTGATATGTAGAAACCTGAAATGAGAAAGACAAAGACAAGCATTCAAATCAAACAAACAACATAAAGTTCATAAGAAAACAAAGAGAAGAGACATGATCATAGAATTATCTTACCCCTAATTTACTGAGGAATTTGAGAGTCACGAAAGACCGGATCTTCTTGGTATACGTCCGGTTCAAACTCCATATCAATAATATCTTCTTCTTCAGACTCGAAGTCGTCATCATAGAGTTCTCTTACCCTTGGAGCTTGGGTAGTAAGCACAAAATGGACATCATTATCTAACTCTTCAATACGGTCAACAAGCCAATCTCCCACAGTATCTTCATTACCATCATCTAAGATCACATCAACATTGCTTTCCCTAATTTTTTTATGCTTGTCAAAAAGCCTTGCATTAAACTGAACATAGACTAGACTGTTGAGACGGTTCACATCTAATCTATTTCTTTTCTTCGTGTGGATCTGCAACATGAGTTCAACCATTTATTATACACACTAATAGACCCATAAAACAAAAATCAAAGAAGCAGTAGACTAACCCCTTCAAAGCTGCTCCAATTTCTTTCACAGCCAGAGGAACTAGAGGTCAAACCAAGGATTCTAGTAGCAAGTTTCTGCAAGTGTGGTACAGCACATCCGTATGTTGCCCACCAGTTCCCTGTCATTAAACAAGTTAAACTATCGAAATGACAATTGATCAAATAAAAAAGAAATAAGTCAAAACAGACCTGGATCGAACTTATCATCCTTCTTTTCACATCCTTTTAATGCTAACATTCTACCAAAAGGACCGCTTTTATTCTTGTAAAGAGTAAGCTCATGATTGACAACCAAGTCTTGTTTCTCAAATTCCCCGTGATAGAAAGTTTCCACACACTTGATGAACCCTTCTGAAACCGCTAAGTCATACTGGATAGTAGGATCTTTGTAGAAATAATATGGGTTGAGGAAGTAAGCAGCCATATGCAAAGGAGAATCCAACCTTCCTGTCATTTTTTCATCAATAATCCTGAATATAGGTTCATAATTTTTCTCCAAATGGTCAGTAGCTTCCTTGATAGACTTCTTAGCTTCCAAAAGCTCACCATAAACAAACCCTAAAGATGGTATCTTCTCTCCATCAGCCAACCGAAGAACTTTCACCATAGGGTTGAATATTTTCAGAATAACCATGACACTATTCCAAAACGCAAAACTCAGCACTGTATCAGATGTAAGCTTACCCTTCACAGACTTGGAATGCTTACAGTCATGCCACTCATCACTATTAAACATGGTCTTTAGTTGCGCCTTCTTATCATAAAGACTTTGTAGTGTGAGGAAGCATGTTGCAAACCTTGTTGCTCCTGGCCTAACAATATCCCTCTTCCTTGTATATGTTCTCATCATTGACAATGTTGTATGATGAGCATAAACAAATATGGTGACAGCCTTTGCTTGTTCAATAACTTTAGAAAACCCAGGCAACTTAGAAATCCCTTCAAGCATTAAATCCATGGTGTGAGCAGCGCATCCAGTCCAAAAGATTCTTGGCCTCTTCTCTTTAAGAAATTTTGCAGCTGCGACATTGTTGGTTGCATTATCCGTGACCACTTGCACAACCTTCTCAGCCCCTAAATCTTCTATACACTTGTCAATATAGCTGAAGATGTACTCACCCGTGTGAGAATCTTTTGAAGCATCCTTTGATGACAGAAAACAAGTCCCTCCTCTTGAGTTAACACACAAATTCATGATGCTTCTTCTCTTCATATCAGTCCATGAATCTGTCATCACCGAGCATCCATCCCTGTCCCATTCTTCTTCTAGTGCCTTTAACTTCTCTTTTGTCCTCTGTTTTTCTTCATTCAATAATGGTTCTCTCAACTGATACTGAGTTGGAAGCATCCACCCTGGCCCAAACTGTCCTAAAGCTTCACAGAATAGTCTAAAGGACTCATTGTCAATTGCGCTGAATGGAATATTTGACTGATAAATCCACCGAGCACAATATTGGTGTACAACATGGGTCTTCTCTTTTGATATAGCATCATGGATGCTCTGTTGACGTGTTTGACCAGCCAAAGAAGCTTCAGGGTTGATGACAGTAGCAAACTGATCAAGAGGACCTTGGAAATGAGGAGTTTTAAGAGTTCCAAGTTCTCTTTCTAGCTCCTCAACATTGCTATCCTTGTTTATGTTAACCTCTGCCCTTATAGCTTCCTCATGCTTCCTTTTATTATTTTTCTTGTTTTTTGCTTCCATTATTGCTTTCTTACACTTTTCTTGATCTTCCTTTGAGGACACAGGACAGGCTGAGACATTACCTTTCACATGACCAATGTGCTCTTTCATTCTGAAGATGCCACCAGAAAACGCTTTGCCACATAACTTACATTTCACTTTGTCCGGAAGTCGTGGATCACAGAGATAACCAAACTCCCATCCTACATCATTTGAGTTTCATTTTAATTGTGGAGAAGTATCTGTTGCTGGTTTGTCCATTGTTTTGTAAGCTGAAACATCAATAAAAAAAAAAAAACAAAATCATTACAACACTTCCGAAGTCTTCATTGCTAAAATACAAACATCACTACTAGTCAAGTTCCATTAAAGTCAGTTTCCATTAAAATACAAACCTCACTACTACCAAACATTATAAAATTCATAACTTTAACAAAAAAAATAGTTTTTTTAACCTTATTACCAACATTATAGGGTTGGTGATGGTGAAATCAAATAATATAGCAAGAAGCTTGGTGGGTGATACGAAAAATAGTAAAATTCTTAACAACAGAAGAGAAACATAAAGCTTATTACCGTGAAGAGTGAAATAACTTCGATAAGTATGAGCTCTTGATTCACTTGGTCTCACTGGATTGCCGTCAGATACGTAGAAGATAACTAGGGTTTTTAACTTTTTTTATCTCAAGAGTCAAAACAAAGAGATAACATTTTCACATTTTATCTGAATGGGCCCAAAATAAATTTGGGTCAAACATCAAAACCCACATAATAAAGAAACCGTATTATTTATTAGACGCCGAGTTATGAACTTCCACGCTCTACTCGGGCTAAAATCGGACTGCCGTATAATGTCACCGAGTTGGGCCTATTCGCCACGGTCACCATCCGTTTCACGTAAACTCGGACGATTACGCGCCTAGGCGCCCGAGTTTTCGAACAGGGGATATAGATGTAATATATATTTTAGCGGAAAAGTTATATTCATATTTTTTCTTTGCTCATATATAATGTATACGTGAATTTATTTGGTTTAAATAAAAGCAATGGGTCCTTAAAATGTAGGAAGTAAAATGGAAGTTATAATAAACTGAAAATTACTCATATTTATATGTAAACTAATGGCAGTTAGTTAGTAAAACGTTGGAATATATAACTGGACTGAACAATAGACAAAAATAATTTGAAAAAAATAATTTTCTTTTGATTGCTAATATCTTCTTTAGCTTTGATTACATGTCTGCAATAGACAAAAATAATTTGTAAAAACTGAACAATAGTAAGATTGACGCTTAATATTTTTCCTTATTCAGATTTGCAGCATAAATTATGAAAGTTAATGAGAAACTAACGTAGAGAAATAAACAGATAAGAAGAAAGCCGTCAAAATCAATTTGTAAAATAGTTTGTTGTTGAAATGATTTAAAGTTTATTCGAATTAATCCTAAGCAGTTTTAGGTGCAAAAGGTGGGGATCATGAGTGAAAAAGGTGGGGGGCGGGGGTAATGGTTTAAAGACTTGTGCAATTTTATTTTTCATCGTAGTAATTTTTACGGAGAATATGCTGAATAACCAAAATCATAAGTGTAATTAAGTATATGAGTTTATTAAATGATTAGAAATGATTGATCAACTAATATAAATTATACTCCCTTCATTTCAGAATACTTTCATTCTAGGCTTAAAATTTTGTCACAAATTAAATGACGTTTTAGAGTTTCGAGGTAAAATTTATTAGTTTATATAATATTCTATTTTCTATTGGTTGAAAAATGGTTAAGTGTATAGGTAACTGTGTTTTTATTTTGAAATATGTAAAATTAAATATTTTTTTAATCTGTGTGAAAAATATAGAATGATAATTAAATTACGTAAAATGGAGGGAATGGTAAACTTTAATATATGTAAATTAAACATATTCTCTCTCACGGTTTCCTAGTTAATAAAATACCAAAATTCTGAGAATATTAATTTATAGAGTTTGTACTGGATATTGTAAATAAATAAATATGTTGAACTGTTTTGGCAAATATAAACAAAAAAAAGAATAAATAACATTTATCTTTTTAGTAAAATAAAAATAAGGAAAAGCCCTAATAACTACTTATTAGACCTAACTCTCATGGGTAAAAGTTACAGTTGTAGAACATACATGGTCGCAACTCCGGCGTCATTGCTCCCCGGTACTCTGACAATGAAACCCATTGTTCAAGCGCCATGGTGAGTTTTTTCAATCGAACTTTGAGTGCTGGTAATATCTGAATTATGGTTTAGCCTTTGTGTTCTTACGTTTTATAACCCACATGATCAGTTCACAGCTTTCACTAAATATACGCAATATTCGAAACATATATATGTCTAGCTCCATTATTGTAATATCCCTTGATGATTAACAATGCATTCTTCTTCTTCTTTTAATTGTCGGATACAGTATAAAGGCTAGAGAAAATAATGGATCAAAGAAGAAGAAGAACAAGTGTACTACAGGAGATTTAAATATTCCTTCAGAGCTCTTGCAGGAGATACTATCCTACCTCGGACCAAAAGACAACAAAAGAGCTTCCCTTGTGTGCAAGGCATGGTGTAAAGCAGCTGTTTATGTCAGAAAGTTCCTCCCACTTCCTTGGATTTTCTATGGATCAAATAAAGACGGAGAATACATTCTTTATGACCCATCAAAGTCTCAAAGATGCAAACAAAATATGCCAGAGTTGAAGGGCCATGTACCCATTTATTCTAGGGATGGTTGGTGTTTATGGCAAATAGGAAGAAAACAGAATTCTTTCTAAACCCGTTTACCCGGGAGTGTATCAACTTACCCAATAATTCACGATTTTTCCCAAGCGAATGCTTAGCTTTCTCAGCTGCTCCTACATCAAGTAGTTGTCTGGTGGTCACCTTCACCCACCAAATAACTTCCAAAAATCGTTTTGTGATCGCTACTTGGCGACCAGCTGGTGAAACCGTGTGGACCTTCCATCGTTTTCGTAACCAATCATCCTGTGGTAAATGGGACAAATTAGTCTACTCGAATGGTGTATTTTATGGTTTCAGTAATTGCGGCTTCGTCGGTGTTTTCGACCCGTGTAACGCAACCTGGAAGGTTCTTCCAGTGAAACCTTGGGACTGTCCTGCCTTTTGTCAGATAGATTTCAGTATGAAAAATGTGTTGATGATGGAGCATAGTGGAAACATTTTTGCTATGTCTAGACAGCTCAACAACAAGTCCCCGGTATTTAAACTAAACCTTGAACGCATGTTATGGGAAGAGAAGAGTGAAGTTTGTGGCTTGTCAGTATTCGCAAGTTACCCTGAATCTGAGAGGAACAGGACATATCCGTCGGCTAATGTGCAACTTAGCCAGTACTGCTCCCTTGTTAATGAGAAAAGCTCTCGTCCACCTACAAGTACATATTTGTCTAAACGTGTTGCTTGGGTAGCTCCACCTGATCACAACAACGTTAATTTTGTTACTTCTTCATATTTTATGGTTTCTTAGATGGACTTTTTTTCATTTTTAGCGTTTTTAGATTTATATATAATCCAGTAGTGCCTACTCTTGACGAGACAAAAGTGTTTTCAGTCTGATCCTAGCTCTGATACGAGTTAATTAGACAAGTGATTTTCAGTTTTGTTGAAGCCGGGTTTCACCCCACTCGAGACCCAGTCCAAGATTTTAGCCAAAACGTAATAGAGAGACCAAATCAAGCATTGCTGATGTCTTGCATTATTGCATTGTTTTATCTACTCTTCTGCATACCTTTTCATCATGTAGGTTAGGTTCTAGCCATGTTTAGGTTGCATTTTGCATACATGAGTCCCTTTTAGGTATTGGAGCATCACATGGAGCTTTTGGAAGCATTTGGGATTCATCAGGGAGCTCAAGGGAGGTAAAAGGAGTGACCTAAGTCCGGAGAGAGCCACAGCGACCTGTCACAGCGGCCCTGCCTAGTCGCTGTGACCCAATGCAACGCAGCGGGTAGATCGCAGCGGGTCTTTCCAGCCGCGCGTCTCTCTTTGGAGCGACCTCCCGCAGCGGGCCTGGGAAGCCGCTGTGACGTCTCCTTCGGCAGCGACTGAAGCCCAGCGGGTGTGCCCGGCCGCGCGTTTTCCTCTGGAGCGGGTAGGCGGAGCGGGTACATGCAGCCGCTCCACTCGAATAACTCGCAGCGGCTGGAGAGGAGCGGGTGTGCTTGGCCGCTGCGCGTCTATTTCTTGTGACGATTTTATGATTTTCTAAGGACCTTTTTGCAATTGTTGTGCACGTTTTTGCACTGGAAAANCACAAAAACTCTTGAGAGAAATTGATCCTTTTGATTTCCATTGTATGTTCTTGTGCTTCTGTTGATTATTCCATCTGTTTCTCTACATGATTAATCTGAAATCCACCATGGGTTTAAGGATAATCATGGAGATTAGTGAGTAATCACCTTTTGGATTCATGGGTTAGGGTGATTTAGGGTGATTAGGTTAGAGCTAAGACGTTTTAAGTGTAGATTTCTCTTGTTCCTTGCATATTAGAGTAGTCTTAAAGCCTCCTTTGAATTGATCACTCAAAGGTTGATCTCTAGACATTTCTCAGCCGACAGGTGTTCGATGAAATGTCTGAGTCAACTCCTTTAAGCTTTTAACAGTCTTTACCAGGGACACTTGTTGTTAAAGGTGT
>CAKOAT010145710.1:17650-76943 GCA_932364175.1 Eruca vesicaria subsp. sativa | reverse complement strand
CTGGACGACTTAGTTTAAAGTCGTCTGGGCAGACGACTTGCGAGGGCTAAAAACGTCAAAAAAAACTCTTTTTTTGTTTGTTCACAAGGGGTTGGTTGTAATTTCAACAGCCTTTTAAGTTACTTTTGCATTTGATTCAAGTTTGGGTTTACTTTTGCATTTCAAATCAAGTTTTGAGTCATATTTGGCAATTTTCCCATAAAAAAAATTAAAAGGAAAATTAATATCAAATAATATTTTACAATAATATTTTCTTTAGAATTTTAGAAAACCCAATTGGTAATTAATAATTTACTTTAAGAATATTTATTTTTGGTCAGGATTTGCAAGAAAGAAAAATAAAATTAAAAAATCTTTTTATTTAAATTTTACAAAATATTTTAAATTAATATTTAAATTCTTTTTTATTATATTAAATATTTTTATTTAGGATTCTGATAACTGAAACTACAATTAAACACTTTTAAATTCTTCTTTTAACTTTTAAACAATTTTTAAAACTAATATCTTCAAATTTCGTTTTTATTATCTTAGTATATATATATACTAAACATAAATAATATTTGAAATAGTTATACTACATATATTTTTTGTTTAGGATTTGAAAAAAGGAAAACTACTATTTAACTCTCTTTTACTACATAGATTTTTTTTAAAATGACAATTACTAAAAAATGTTTTTAAAGTTACCTTTTCTTCAGGATTTTGGAAAAGGAAAATTAATATCAACTAAATTAATTTACATATCATTTTTGTAATTGTTTTAAAAATGGTTTAGAAAAGTGCTATTAAATAATTTTAATATTACCATTATATGTACAAAAAAATTTCATTATCTTAGTATATAAATTTTGTTAAGCATGATTTATTTTATAATATATACTAATTTTAAAAGGAAAATTACCATCAAATAATATTTTATTTAGTATTTTAAAAAATAAAATTGGTAATAAATAAATTATTTTACGAATATTAAAAATATTTTTTCAATTACCTTTTCTTCAAGATTTGGGAAAAGAAAAATTAGTATCAACTAATCTTTTGTAATTGTTTTTTTATAAATGGTTTAGAAAAGTGCTATTAAATAATTTTTAAAAATGGTTTTCATTCTTTTCATATTTAAATATTGTTAATCATGATTTATTTTAAAATATATAAACTGTTTAAAAGGAAAATTACTATCAACTAATATTTTATTTAGGATTTTAGAAAAGGCAAATTGGTAATAAATATTTTTTATGAATATTGTTTTGTTTAGGATTTGTAAAAAAAAGGAAAACTACAATTAAACACCGTTTACTTTTTTTTTTTACTTTTAAATAATATTGTTTTTCAAATATCTTTATATTGGATTTTAAAAATGGAAAATTACTATTACATAATATTTCTAATTATTTTTTAATAAATAAAATATTGTTTTTAAATATCTTTTGTTTAAGATTTTAAAATTACTATTATATAATATTTATAATTATGTTTTAACAAATTCGTTTTTGTTATTATCTATATATATATATAATTTTCATGTCTCACAATCTTGTTAATTAGTAACTTTGAAGAAACAAGTTTTATATAATAATATTTACTTTATATTATATTTTGATGTTTAGATTTGGTTTTATTAGTTTATGTTTCTTTTATGTAATATTATTAAATATTATTTTGTGTAATATCACATTTTTTATGTTATAACAGCATTTTAAATATTATTTCAATATGAAATAAAAATATTCAAATTTAAAAAGACCATTGCATAAATAAATAAAAAAGTTCAACTCCAAAATAGAGTAAATGATATGATTACTTCATAAATAGAGTAATCTTAGCCATTATTCCATTTTGAAATTGAATATAGAATGGAGTTAGAGAAGGTTTTATTCAAAAATGAAGTTTGGAATCAAAAATGGAGTAGAGTTGGAGATTCTCTAATAGAGATTACTATTTTTTTCCCTCTATTTATTGAAGAAAAAATAACATTTCTCTATTTTTTATTCTAAATTTAGAGATTATTATTTTAGAAAGATGTATTGAAACATATTTCACTTTTATTATAGAATTGAGATCTATGTTTTAAAGAAGAAAATACTCTCTCTGTTTCATTATAAGTGTCACTCTACAGCTGTCCACACGGATTAAGAAAACAATTAATTTTACATATTCCCTATATAAAAATACAGTTACACATACACCTAACTATATTTTAACCAATAGAAAAACAAATTACATAATAAAATTAATAAATTTTGCATTGAAAACCGAAAACGACACTTATTTTGTAACGTAAAAAATTCTCTACAACGACACTTAATATGAAACGGAGGGAGTAGCAAAATGCATTGGAGAATGTTTTAGAGCTAAAGTGTTGTCCGTGAAATGCATACAATATTATGTAATAAAACATTTTTTAAAGCAACTGTAATAAAACATTTTCAAACCAACTGTAATAAAACATTTTTTTGTGTTCACTTGAAATTTTAGAAAGAATTCTTCCCAACCAATTCAGGGTATACAAATGTGTTGATTATACTAAAAGATGCACCAAATGTTATACTCATTCTGTTTCATAATAAGTTTCATTTTAGACTTTTACACACGAATTAAAGAAAATAATTAATTTTATATATTTCTCATATAAAAATGTAATTACATATACACTTAATTACATTTTAACCAACAGAAAAATAAATTACAGAAAAATGTTAATAAAATTTGCATTAAAAACTAAAAGCGACACTTATTTTGTAACAAAAAAATTTTCCATGATGACACTTAATGTGAAACGGAGGGAGTACCTTTTATCGAGTCAACGGCTCAGTGTTGACTCAGATGCCCTTACTCAAAAAATTTAAATCACTTATACCCTCCACTAATCTTCATACCCCTCACCATTTAATGAAAATCTCAAATAAATCCTTCCCAAGCGATCAAAACTAAACAAAAACCCCCCTATAGATCAGTGAACCCATGGGTAAATATTTAAATTCTATATGTTTCAAATTCGAAAAAAAATATTTTAAAATCGTTTTTAATTATATGATTTTTGGAAAAATATGAAAAAAAAGTTTTTTGATTTTTGAAATATCTTTATCAAATTCTATAAATCAAATAAAAATATTGACGTTTCGAATTTAATTTTATGATTTTTCATTTGATATATAAAATTAAAAGAAAAAAGTGAGGACATTTGAGCTTTAAATTTCCCATCTAAGGGCACTAGAGACGATTATTCCCTTTTATCAACTTAAATTCTAGCACGTCATATTGTAGTATGTTTTAAGATTTCTTCATATGTTTTACATTTAAAGGATAAAAATATATTTCTCAATTATAAATTATTAGCATTTCAAATATACAGAGGCCAAAGTTTTATAGTTAGATGTTTTATACTACCATTAAGATTTTATTTACTATATGTTAATTGAAATTTTCTTCCCAGGAATCTGAACGTCACCTATAAATTAATACAGGATCGTAATACAGCTAGTAAAGGGGAACCAAATAATTCTCTACAAATATGTACGAACCTGACAATTAAGATGGAGATTCGCAAAAAACAAGATTCCTTAACTTTTACAATAATGAAACAATCGTGAAGGCACTTACGAAATTTCCAGCCCATTTAGGATGTAATTAATTAGTAGATTAATTTCAAAAACAAGGAGCCAATTATTAAGATCAAAAGCATATTACTGAAATAAAGGAAAAATTAAAACAAAAAGAGCACGTGTGAAGTTGCGCTGTGATTTGGGCTTTCGATTTTGGTTGAAGACACACACACACACACAAAAAAACACGTCTTCTTCTTTCTCAGTTATTATTGTACTGGAAATTGATTGGTTTACCTTCTACGTACGAACTTATGAATAACCTTTTTGTTAATCAGAAAAACTCCAAACGAAAACCTAAACTAATCCCTGAGGCAAGTGGAAGACCATTTTTGCTATTTAAGACACTTACAAATTGCTAACCATGATTAAATCTCAGTGGTGAAGAGGCTTGAATCATGATTCCATACTAACAAAATGAATGTTCAACTATTAGATCACCATGAGTTGGTTAAATAACACTTATCTATCTCTGATCAAATCACTGTGAATGATTCGCTCTGTACCTTTTTTACACACGACTGTTTCAATTTCTGTAAAGAACAATTGAGTTAGTATCATCACTAACCAAAAATTTAGAGATTCTTTATAAGATTCCCTTACGTCTTTAGGAATATGAAAAATCTGGTTACAAATGTGGATTTCAACAAAATAATTACAGTCATTTTAAACAACAAATAGCATACTTCCTTCGGTTTCTATTTAAGTGTCATTATAAAATAAATATCGTTTTCGACTTTCAATACAAATTTTATTAATTTTATATTATAATTTATTTTCCTATTGATAGGAATATATATTATTAGATATATAGAAAATAGAGTTTTTATATAAAAACATGTAAAATTAATTATTTTTAATCTTTATGCATAAAACTAAAATGACACTTAGAAACGAAGTTAAGAGTTTTGTCTAGTGGATACACTTTTGATGATAAAAGCATAATTAAAAGTTGAATTTGGGTTATTATGGGTGCACACCCAATATTTTACTATCATTTCTACCTAATTTTACATGTTTACTCTAAAAAAATTAAAAATATAACTAATATTACGGGCACTTGAACCCATAACGTATCTGGTGGTTTCGTTCCTGGTGACACTTAATATGAAATAGAGATAGTATTATAGTTTTTATCATATAAATAATTTAAATATTTTTTGTCAGAGTTTTCTTTGCTAATCCACTACAATTAGTATATTTTGGATAGCGTAATCACAATAAAGTAAACCCATCATTTTTGTTAAATTCTATGGTATTGTCGAATTATTTGGGATTAGTCCACTCAACTGAAATTTCATTAGATAGCCACTTGTGAATTTTGAATATCTTACACACTATAGTTAACGTTTAAGTTGATGCTAAGGCTCTGCTGTCTCAATTATACCATGTATAGAGTAAATAATGCAATGTCTCACCTATACGAGCTAGAAAGTCAATAAGCTAATTAATCTAGGGAAAAAATTCGAAGACTGTTTTGTAGAAAAGAGGAGATCAGAGTTCTGAAAGAAAGTCAAGAGATAGATGTGTGAACAAGCAATATTAACGAATGCAACTTTTAGACTAATTTTCTAGACCTCGAAACATCCGGGAGACAAAGTGTGAAATATTTACCTATCCATCTTAATCTTTCTATTAGACTATTGATTCTTCTTTTTAGAAAAAACTATGATGGATGATATACTACTTGGAATCATTTGACTAGTGAAGAATATGTTGACTTCATGAATTACTATAGCATCTTTAATCCCACTGTATTTTTTACTTATGAAATATGGAGTAAGAAATGTTCCAACTTTATTCATTTTTTCATTTTTATAAAAATGAAATAGAACTTCATATATAAAGTGATAAAAATGTTCATTGCTATATTTTAATTCTGAATTGAATGGGATTGGAGTAAAATTCAATTCCACTATAAAATTAAATCATTTTAAAGAGAAAATTGGCGTAACACATAAAAATGCTTTTATTCCGCAAATGGTATTTCTAATCATATTAATTTCCATCTCAAGAAATTCTGGAGGAAGAAACAGTAATACCAATAAAGTGTGTGATCAAACTAACTTAACGAATGGAGAACGCAGATCATAAAATGCAGATCAAACAAAAATGCAGATCAAGCAGAACAAATGCAGATCATGCAGATCAAGCAGAACAAATGCAGATCATGCAGATCAAGCAGAACAAATGCAGATCATGCACATCAAGCAGAAAAAATGCAGATCAAGTTAATTTAATAAATTATAATATTTAAATAAATGTTAAATATTTTTAAAATTAAAATTAAATATCTAAACAAAAACAACTTATTATAAATAAGTAATAAATATCAAATTCACAAAAATAACAATAACTATCATAATTTTAATAAATATAATGAAATTTTATATGATATGAAAATTCATCATAAATAAAAATTATAAATAATATTCTTGTTTTGCACTTAAATTTAATATTCAAACTCAATTTTTGGTTCTTTCCTATCATTTCGTTCAACTAAAAAAACTAATATTGTATCAAAATAATCTTCATTTAAAATTTTAAAATGTAAAAACAACCTGAAAAATATAAAAACTAATTAGAAAAAGATAAATATATCATTTATTTAGTTTTTTCTATCAATTGAAATACTATATATATATATATATATATATATATATATATATTAATTTTTAGTGCATCCGAAAATTGATAATACAAAATAATATATATCTCTAATTATTCTAAACATAATATATAAATTTATGGATATATTAAATATATTAATTTTATGTAAATATTTATGAAATTATTATATTACACAATAAATTATTTTTAAAATAATTTATTTCATAAATTAAAGTATTAAATATTAGTTTAAAGATTTAATTATTTAGTTTAAAAGTAAACAACATGAATTAATAAAATATATTATATATTAATAATTCGTTTTAAAATAAATTATTTCATAAAGTATAATATTAAATATTATTTTAAATATTTAACTATTTAGTTTATAAGTAAATAACATGAATTAATAAATTATCTTATATAATAATAATTAATAACCAAATATATATATATATATATATATATATATATATATATATTAATATATATTCTTTTTATATGTTAATTATTATCAAAAATAAAAAACAGCCTATAAATATATTTCTATTATATGAGAGTTATATATGTTTTAATTATGAACTAAATTTTTAGAAGATACAAAATAACATGCATACATAATACATATATATATATATATATATATTATTTTTATATACTAATTGTATCAACAATAAAAATAAAATTCACTGTAGAATATTTGTATATTTGAAAAAGTATTACATGTTTTTAATTGTGAAGTTCAAATTTTGGAAGATTAAAAATAACAGACATATGTAAGAAAATTCCAAAATATTAATGTTCAAATACACAAATAAAATCTAAAACATCAATTTAAAACTTGGTGGGAATAAAAAAAATCTGTATATGTAAGTAAATATATAAAAAATTCTATTTACATACTTAAAAGATAATAAATAAAACAAATAAAAATTATATTATATTTTAAAAATATTTGTATTTGGCTTGAAAAGAAAGAAATGAATTAAATGAGTTCTATATATAATTAATAGGAATAAGAAGAGCTCATAATTAATAAGAAGAAGAGCTGAGATTTTATTGGTCCTCAGCATGTTTTATCTTCCGTTCTTTTTCTTCTGCAGAACAAGATTTTAATGACCATTATTGATCTGCATGCAGATTAGTGCAGTCAAATCTGCATTATTAATGAACTGCAATTAAAACGTGAATGGGAAATAAAATGCAAATCAATCTACATCATAAAAATCTGCATTTAATCTGCATTTAAACTGCATTGCATTCATGTTAATTTTCTTGGATTCCTTTGGCTACTGAATAATATGTTGACTTCATGAAATTTTTGGGTTTTTCTTCTTCGAATATCGGTTGTTCTAATCACATACTAATAATTCCAACAAAATCGGAAACAAAATGATTTAATACAATTAATTAAGTTCGTGATCAAACATTTGATTTATGCTTAACTCATCACGAAAATAAGAGGGCATGGTTTACCAAAAAGTTAATAATAAGAGGGCATGGGGGCAGAATGAATGTCACTGCACCACTTTTCAAGAGAGGTACTTGAGTGGGCATTCGAGTATTTTTTGTTTGTCTCTAATTCAAATTCTACTATATAATATCATATGCAATGTATGCATTTGTGTAAAATAACTAAGAGTGTGTGATGATGTATATTCCCCCGCCCCCGATATGCGTTTTCTTTATTTTACAGTAATATATGAAATTGTTAATTTATAATCCCTTTGTTTGGGGAGGGAATTTGGACCACGTTACTTTACACTACCATATAGTTATTTATATTTATTTACTTTTAATTATATTTTTTTTCGCAAGCGAGCGCACATGATCTCTCACTAGTTATGCAGTATTTAAAAGATAAAATATAAAAAGGGTTAACTTTGCAGAATGTTCATATAGTCATCAAAAATAAAAATAAAGTATATATGGAGATAAAAGGGTATAAGCATCTTATAAATGGGAACATATTATCAACCCTTATTCAGTAATAAAATAAAACTAGATTTTGACCCGCGCTTTTAAAGCGCGGAAATTTTTTTATGATTATAAATTTATGTAATTGTGTTTTATCTTAATTTAAAGAATATTTTGGGATAAAATCAGTTCACCAAAATTTGTGGTGATGATTGTTATTCATTAGTTTTTAATTTCAGTTTTTATTTTTAGATTTTGGTTTTTATTTTTGATTTTCAGCTTTTGGTTTGAGTTTTTAATTTTCAGACCCGCTGAGTTAGTTTGAACTGATATTACTAACAAACAAATCCCAAATAATCGAACATCTAATTTAAAACTGAAAAATGACAAAAAAAAATTTAAAGAAATTTGCAATAGTTTATTTTGTAAATAAATAAAAGCAAAAAAATATAACCTGTTTTTCAGTTTTTGGTTTTGGATTTTAGTTTTTAGATTTGGTTTTTGGTTTTGCTTTACATTTTTTTAATTAGTAAATTATTTAAGAGAAATAAAAAAAAATTATTTAAAAGTTACCATTGAAATTTATCAAAACAAAGTGATTGTTATTTAAAATAAAAAAAATACATTAACATGTTTTAAAGTACATGATTTAAATAAATGATTAATAAGAGACAATTTTGTTTTGTTTAAAAATTTTAAATACTTTTTGGGTTTGAAAATAATAACTGATATTTTTTATCCATTAAGGTGAAAAGTTTATTCAATGTTTTTTGGAGTTTTTCCTTAATACTAAGCCCAAAAACCAAATCATATAATTTGTTCTAAAAACAAAAGTAAGCCTAAGACTATATTCCATAAATAACCATCGGTTTAATTTAAGTAATGCGGTTCAATTAACTATATGCCTTGTATTATTTGTAACACTCTAGAAAGAGTCCAAATTTAAATGACAACTTATATCAGTAGATAAAAAGAATGACTCTATTTTAATAGAGTAGACTAGATTTTGACCCGCGCTTAAAAGCGCGGAAATTTTTTATGATTAAAAATTTATATAACTGGGTTTTGTCTTAGTTTAAAGAATATTTTTGATATAAAATCAATTCACCAAAATTTGTGGTGATGATTATTTTTCATTAGTTTTTAGTTTCAGTTTTTATTTTTAGATTTTGGTTTTTGGTTTTTAGTTTTTAAGTTTCTACTTTTCATTTTCATTTTCAGTTTTTGGTTTGGGTTTTTAATTTTTAAACCCGCTGAGTTAGTTTGAACTAATATTACCAACAAACAAATCTCAAATAATCGAACATCTAATTCAAAACTGAAAAGATGACAACAAATTAAAAAAAAAATTGAAATAGTTTATTTTGTAAATAAACAAAGGAAAAAAATTTAACATGTGTTTTCAGCTTTTGGTTTTGGATTTTAGTTTTTAGATTTGGTTTTTGGTTTTGCTTTACATTTTTTTAATCAGTAAATTATTTAAGAAAAATAAAACAATAAATTATTTAAAAGTTACCATTGAAATTTATCAAAACAAAGTGATTCTTATTTAGAATAAAAAATATATTAACATGTTTTAAAGTACATGATTTAAATAAATGATTAATAATAGATAATTTTGTTTTGTTAAAAATATTAAATACCTTTTGGGTCTGAAAATAATAATTGATTTTTATATTTTAAGGTGAAAAGTTTATTCAATGTTTTTAGAGTTTTTTTCTTAATACTAAGCACAAAAACCAAACTATATAATTTGTTCAAAAAATAAAAGTAAGCCCAAGATTATATTCCATAAATAACCACTAGTTTAATTTAAGTATAATTAGTAGATTTATATATTCCATATTTTGATGATATATATATTCTTTTAGAACATTCCATATTTGTAGGAGAAAATATGTGTTCTCGGTATACACATAGATACCTGCCATATTTTGAAAGTAGTTTACATTAAGGTCGTCTCTTTACATTAATTGTGTTGGTTTAATTTAAGTAATACGGTTCAATCAACTATATTACTTATATTATTTGTAACATTCTAAAAAGGGTCCAAATCTAAATGACAATTTGTATCAGTAGATAAAAAGAACGACTCTATTTTAATAGAGTAGATATTATTAGTTAATTAATAAATTGAGCGGTTAATTATTATATAATTATAAATAAAATTGTTCTATTAGTTAGTTTATATACATTGATATATTAATACTATAGCCTTAAGCTTGTGCATCTAACCTATGATAGACTATTTAATTTTGAGTAGCGTGGAATTTACGTTTTTATTTGTTTGAACGAATTAGTATGTTTTGTAATCGATTTTGACCTTTTCAGAATATATAAAAATTATTCTCGTATGTTTTTCTACAAAACGAGAGTTTATGATTCTCTAATTTACTTGCCAGATTTTGTTCAAATAATATATGAAAAAGGTATTTTGTTAGCTAGACTAAAAATCGAGTGAAGATAGAAAGACAATTCTGATTACAAATTCACAATGGGACGTGCGTATCGAAACTTTATTGGATTTCATCTTTTATTTTCTTTTACCCTTTCATAAATGGTTGCTGCCTCGTTTGCTCCGACCTTGACTAAAAATCGAGTGAAGATATGTCTTTCGAACATTTCGGGTTTTAAAATAAGTTGTTGTCGCATTAAATAATGATCAAGTACATGTGGTGAAATCAGTCTGAACAGGTAAGATAAGTCAAAGCATTCATGCCAATGTGTGTATAACATAAATATATATTTACGTGTATATTCAGACGAACACGATATGGAATTCAGTGTGTACAGATGTAACTAGAAAGAAGCGACCGAACCTGAATGCAAAAAGGAAGAGAGCCTGAAAATTAAGTTCTACAAAAAAATAAGAATAACCTTTTGGTTCTTCAATTTATTACCACTTTCCATTTACGTGAGTGTCCTATGTACCAATTCGGCTCTCCATGAGGTTAATTTTAGTGTGTTGTCATTTTGACCACCTGGTTTTATCTGACATGACGTCGTAACATCTTTATAGAATGAATGTTTATTATAATGAATGTTTATTTCTATAGTTTCATGAATTGTGTTTTAAAACTTCAAACACAAAACAGATTTTAATACTGAAAAAACTATTCCACGACCACCAATGTATCGTGAAAACAGTTCTGTTAATTTAGCACTTAGAGTTTCAGATTTGCTCAGACCGGGGTCTAACCAATGGGACGTTAATCTGCTACAGCAGACTTTTACGCCTCAGGATACGGAAAGGATACTACTTTTGAAACCATCATTGGTAGGTGATGACTCTATCAGATGGAGTTTTACACCAAATGGTGCACATACGACGCGAAGTAGTTATAAATTGTTAGAGGCTTTGGTGGATTACGATCACCCTCACAGACAATCACTCGCCCCTATTGAAAAGAAATTATGGCGAGATTTATGGAAAACAAAAGCTCCACCAAAAATAAAGCATTTTATGTGGCGGGCGTTATCAGGTGCGTTAGCGGTTAAGCAACGTTTGACTACTCGGGGTATTCCGATCGATCCAACCTGTCCAGTTTGTGGAAATGAGGATGAGACTATCTGTCATGTTTTATTCACATGTGTTAAAGCACGTGAGATATGGGATCAAGCTAATGTCCAAGTTCCTTTAGGAGGTTTCTCTAGGAATTCTACAATCTTAAATTTTGTCCATTTACTCAAAATTGCAAGGAGCGCTTCTTTGGATATCCATACACAAAAAGTTTTTCTATGGTTACTATGGGAAATATGGAAAGCTCGGAACTCATTTGTTTTTAAGAATAAAGTTTTAGAGTCGTCTTTTATTGCTAGGAGGGCATATGAAGATGAACTAACATGGTACGATACCTTCACGGGATCGACAGACCAAATGGATGATATGGTCATAGATAAGGTTCGATGGAGGAAACCCCCTAATGGATCCCTAAAATGTAATGTGGGATCTTTATGGATTGACTCAAATCAGCCGAGTGGTGCATCATGGATTCTTCGCGACGAAAACGGAGGCACGCTCATGCATAGCCGTCGGGCTTATTCTTACATGCGCACAAAGATCGAAGCCGACCTGTGGGCTCTTTTTTGGGCAGTGGAATGTTTGCACAATCTACACTTCTCAAACATTATTTTGGAGACTTCATCGTAGTGCTTACATGACGCTATGACAAATCCAACTGCACACCTTAGCCTCAGCCACATCCGTCACAGCATTCTCTGGCTTCTATCAGGAATAGATTCATGGAGTCTCGATCATACTCTTCCGGAGCGTAATGAAGCGGCAACGGCCATTGCTTTCAGCGTCACTCGCGATAGGCGCCACCAGTCGTACATCGCCCGGAATGCTCCATCGTGACTATTTCACCTTCTAGTTTTGGAGGCTAAATGAGTAAGGGTGTTGGTATATCCTGCTTCTCTTTTCTTTTGTTGTTATGATAGTGTCTACTGACATCTCATTTTCCTAGTTTTTAGTCTTTTACATTTGTTTGTCCTCAAACTTTGTTCATTACTCAGTGTTAAAAAAAAAAAAAATACTGAAAAAACTACTATTCCGTTCACCTAGAAGTCTAAAGTATTTTTTCTATATTTTTAAGTGCTAACCAAAATCCAACACATATGCTAACTATGCAAATAAATTCTCTTAAAGTCAACATACAACTTTAGATCATAAAAGAATATTCAGTAAATCGTAAACGAAAACATAATCTAACAAAATTAACACTTTCCTTTTTTTTGTTATTTCAGGAGCTCGACTTCGGCAATAATCTCTCCCGCGGTGTGGAATTAATCTTTGCCCTTAAACTAAGACATATTCAGGCCTGTTTATTTTTATTCAAATTTTAAGATGTTCCTGTAAACACAATTTCACTAGGTATTTGAATTGCCAAAAATATAGAGTTTGGATTTAGCATTAGCATCTCAAAATCCAAAAACCTTAAATATCCTTCAATATATTTATAAAATAACTATTCTATCTTAGTTATTGTTGTTAGATATATTTTAAAAATAGAAAATTATGTTTTCCTCAAAACCATAAAATCTTTTTTTTCTTTGCAAGAAGATCATGTTTTACAAAATTCTGAAATCGATTTTTTTCTTAAACTGCAAAATCATGTTTTCTGACAAAACTAAAAAAATCATGTTTTCTGCAAAACCATAAATTCATGTTTTCACACCAAAACCAGAAAATACATTTTTCCTCCAAAATCATAAATTCATGATTCCCTGTTAAACCCGCAATATTGCATTTTTCCGTCAAAATTGTAAAATTAGATTTTTCCGTTAAACCGCAAAATCCATTTCACACCAAAAAAAAACAGCAAACATGTTTTCTGTCAAAATCACATTATTGCATTTTCCTTGTAAAACCGTAAACTTGTGTTTTTTTCTGTAAAAAAATCACGTTTTCTCAACAAAACCGTTAAAACACATTTTCTAATGAAATCAGAAAATCATATTTTTCGCTAAAACCATAAATTGTGTTTTTCGCCAAAATCGCACAATTTAGTTTCTCTGAAAACTGTGAAATCGTGTCCCCTCAAATATAAAATTAATTTTACATATATTTATTTAAATATTAGAATTAGTCCTTTATTAAGAATTAAAATCATTTATTTATTAGTTTTTAACTATTAGTATTCAAATGCTATTATAAAATCAAATACAAACAACTTAATATGTATATGTTGCATCTGAATACAAATACTAACTATAAAAACGAACAACATTTTGATGTAATATCTAAAATGTTGTATTTACAGCGTCTCCAAGAGTAAATTTAGAGCATCATTAGTGAGACAATCTTTTATAGAGTACCTCATGAATTTAATATTAATATAGTTTTATTGTGTAATTAAAATTAAAATAAATAATATGTAGAAGCATTCATATAGTGAAATGTCGTATGTAAATCTCTTTTGACCTTGTAAACCTCTCTGCCAGCATACTACATTTCTTCCACTTTTACACACTCTCTCTCTCTTGCTTTATTAATTCTTTTATTATTATAAATGTGAGAATTTTTAGAAGGTACTCATCCACTGCAGATGTTCTTAAAACCTCAAATATAAAATTTTATAAGATTTAAAAGTAATTTCAAAACCTCAAATTATAAGGTTTTGTACAGTGAAATCTTATATTTGAGGTTTCACTGTACAAAACCTTAAATTTAAGGTTTCATATTTTTTTGGTCCTTGTACTTATATGTCTTTTAAATAGTTTTGAAAACTTTCTTGTTCATCATTTTAGTCCATACAATTTATATCTTTTATATTATATATATATATATATATATATATATATATATATATATATATATATTCTTATAAATTTAACTTTTACATATAAATTTAAATGAATATAAAAATATTTAAATAAATATGTAATAGTATTAAGCATTTTCTTCATGTTTATTTGCTACTAAAATGTAAAAATTTATTAATATCTAAGATTTTTAAGTTTTTTTATTTATATGTAATTTGCAATTAAATGGTAATAGTTTATCAATAAATATTTTTAAAATATTTCTTTAATGATTTTAATTGTTATAAAAGTTTTATACTTTTATTTGATTTTTATCTTAATGTAATCCAGTAGAACTTTTAAGATTTTCTTAACGTTTATCATTGGAGAGAAACATCCTTAAACCTCAAATATAAGGTTGAGTAAACTTCAAATATAAGGTTGTTATCGGAAATGCTCTAAGATGTTATTTCTAAATGTTACATCAGATATAAAAGCCAACATGAACTTAATCCATTTTCCACTGGAGCTCGAATTAGGGGCGTAACAGTACTGACCTATGTGCTTAAGCACTACCCCAAGCACATTGGTGGTAATTATATTTTTGGTTTGACCAAATAAATGGTTGATTTAAATTTGGTTCATGTGTAAAACTACACAAATTAAAACGATGTTCCATGTATATACTAGGGTTTGGCCTGTCCTACGGGCGGGTTACTGACTGAACAAAATATATAGTATATCATAAATTTTATCGATATTTCAAAATATTTAATATACTTTAAATTGTAAGTAATCTTTAAATTATTATACCAAAAATTACAGCTATATGTCCTTTAGATTTTTAATATCACAGTTATTCATTTGTGTATTATTATTATTTTTTGTTCAAATCATTTGTGTATTATCTATTTTGGATAACTCTGATATTTTGGTTGAAATGCTGCTTGTTATATCTTCATCATGTTTTTTCCAACCTAAGTTTTGATTCTTTTATTGTTGAAAACTTGCAATGCTATAATCTAGTTCTCTATTAGTTTCAGCAAACTTAACGTTCTTGATTGTTTTGTCTGTAGATTAAATACTGTCTATATTGTTTGTTTTTCTTCTTAAAACTACAAAAGATTAATTCATTTATATATCCTCTTGACTTTTGGGGTTGTTTGATGTAGAGAGAAGTACAAAAACACTATAACTATTGTTATGTGATTCATAATCTGCCAGTCTTACCCATATGATTAAAGTGTAGTGATAGTTAAGACATCAAACATACATATTAGATATTCACAAACGATAGATAAAATATGATCCCAAGTAATTGTTATCATCATACGATCAAAAAGATACTTTGCAGCATTCTAGCTTATATTGCCAAACTTCAGATTTCTTGTCCTCCTTTGTGATGATTTCTCTCCTATGGATATCTTGATGAAGACCTTGAACAGAAGTGTGTCAGTGTCTGATTGGTCCTCAAAACCAAGCTCAATGCATACACTTATCATTCGAACCTCAAGCTCCAAATTTAATTTCCCTTCATCATATGCACCCACCATAAAACAAAAATAAATCACATAAGATAAGATCTTTAGCTCATAAACGCAGAAGAAGATTATATTGACCAATTTTAAACAAAGTACTAAGTAACTAAAATGCTAAAACCATCAAAATATTTATGAGAAAGATGTTGTAAGTAGAATCCATTGATCAAATCAGATTGTATTAAAAAGTTTTTGATTATTAGACATGGTAAGAAAAAAAATCAGAACTTCTGGTGGGATATGTATAAATAGGCCTGGACATATTATCCATAATTCGAAACCGAACCCGAACCCGAACCGAAAAACCCGAACCCGACCGGTTATCGATCTTTCAAAATACCCGATCGGGTTTGATATGCTGATACTTTGGTTATCGGGTTCGGGTTCGGTTTAATCCGATATCCGAACTAAAACCCGAAATAACCGATTATATGTATAATGTACAGTAAGTATATACACGTATTAATCATTATTTGATTTTGACAATTTCCAAGAAGGCACAACCACACTTTGTTATTTTCAATTATAAAACACAACTAAGTCTAGATACAACCACACCTTTCATAATAACCTTAGGGGCGATTCCTCTTCTTCTAGTTTCAAAAACCTAATCTCCTATTAAAATAAGGTGTTTGATAGAAGAGTATGTTCAGAAACACAAACATGCAATTCTCTCTATCTCTTCCACCATCTTTGATTTCAAGGACTCAATCTGAGGTAAGGACTTGATTTTCAGAAATCAATCTGAGTCTTCTGTGTCATATGAATCATAGTAATCTGTTTGTCTTGGTTTGTTTTCCATTTTAAAACTTTATGTTGCTATTATCGGTATTAGTGTGTTGTTGCAAACATTTTTACTAAGTTTGAGTTTATTATTTTTGAGAGACATGTTTCTTAGTTCTTATCTAGTCAACTTATGAGTGTTTGTTTATTTGTTTTCTTTGAATTTTACTTTAGTTAATCCGAAACCGATACAATAAAACTCGAACCCAAATGATATATGGTAACTTCAGTATAATCCGAACCCAAACCGAAATCGATGTGTTATATCCGATCCCGATCCGAATTTAAGAATTTCTTAAAATGGGATCTAATAGGTGTTACAAAAAAAGAACCGATATCCGATATACCCGATCCAAACCCGAACGGGTACCCGAACGCCCATGCCTATGTATAAAGATTCATACCTTCAATAGCGAGGGATCCAAGCTTTGTGGTAGGCCACTAATGTCAGAGATGTCAAGATTGGTATCCAATCTTGGAAGAATGCCTTTTGAGTTTCTTATAAAAACAAAACTGATATGCATCATGCCATTCACTTTGTCACACAATAATTATAGTGAAATTTAAGGCTTAACATTGCTATATAAACAGTCAGGGATCAAACACACACATATGATACTGTGCAAACCAAGCAAGCCAAGCCAAGCAATCAGTATCTGTAATAACTGCTGCTGTGAACAAGGACCACCTTGTTTCACAAACAGAAAACAATCAGTTAAAACGGGAACCCTAATTGTGTAAGAACAGATACAGACATGAAGTCACTAAACTACCTTGCTAAGCTGTGTTTTAAATGGCGCATGGCGCTCATTGGCGAGGAGGGGTGTGCCTTGCGCCATGGCACAACAAAGCGATCGCCAGGTAGACTTGGTTAGAAAATACGTTAGATATATAGAAACTTAGAAAAACTACAAAAAACTTAATCTAAACGCATTATTATTTGATAAAACCAAAAGTCAAAATCCAATAATTCAAAATCACAACTCAAAAATCAATTATTCAAAATGAAAACAAAAAAAAACAAATAGCTAAATGTAAGAAACCAAAGTAAACACGTGTTGAAAACGTGTTACTAACACACAGAAAAACCAAAAATCAATATGGAACGCATTCAAAAACGTATGCTATGTAACTGTTAATATGTGATAAAAAAATCAAATAAAACCGAGAAAACTTCAACTATGAATATGTGATCAAAGCAACAAAAGTAAAAAAAAAAAAAGAAAATTCTAAGGTGAAACATCGAAGAAAAAAACAGAGATGAAGTTAGAATAAAAGAGTAGAGCGATGAAGTGAGAAGAGCAGAGTAGAGAGATGAAGTGAGAAGCAAAAACACCATGAGATTCTATAAGGCGTGCAGAGTAGAGAGATGAAGTGAGAAGTCAAAACATCATAAGATTCTCTAAGGCACGCTTTTTAGTCGCCTTTAAGGCGATCGACTTAAGGCAAAGGCGTACCATGGCGAGCGCTTTGCAGAACCCACCTTCGCCTTAGAAGTCTGTGGCGTTAGGGCCTTCGCCTTTGTGCGCCTTGCGCCTTGGCGACAAAGGCGCTCGCCTCTTAAAACACAGTTTCTAAGAGAAAAACTCTTCTGCTTTATAATATCCAAAGCCTTCTCTACAGCAGGGTAATACACCCTTTTGTAGGAACATGATTCTTGCTAAGCACATGAATTTGACATAAGCGATAACGATAAGATGTGAAGCAACCATCTGTCACTAAATAAGAGAAATATAGATAAACACATAAAAGTATTGAAATGAATGGTGAAATGGTATTAGATTGGGTTGAAAGAATCGTCTCAGAAGGTAAGAACCGAAGAGTGAACCATGTGTTGCAATCATTCACATAAACAATGGGTACTTTTAAGCACAATCGTTGAGACTTCAGTGTTTTCTCCATATGATCAACTTATTGAACTACTAAAATTTGACCCAATGTTGATGGATTATAACAAAGGATATTTAATAAAATAATCAAATGTTATGCAGTTATGAAACCGTAGAAGAGTGTTGACGAAATTACCTTAATAGTCTTTGTACTCTGAATAAACATAAGAGTTCGGAAGCAAACACCATGAATTCATGAACACTTGCAAAAACCAAGACACGTCGATTACACAATCATATACTCTTGGCTTTGATCTGCATTTTATTTTCCAATGACTAAATTAGAGGGATAGCCACAATGTTTCTAAATCAAAGTTTATTTACAGTGAAACCTAAGATATGAATCACATTGTCCATGCTTATGGAGCTCTGTTAGAAACAGATCCGTTGCTAAACAATGCGTAGTGCAAGAACAGATAAGGTGACATACATTAATTATTTCTCCAGTCCTCAGATCTTTCTGCTCAAATAGCCAAATATGGATCTAAGCTTTTTGTATGAAAAATACAAAAAGACCAGAATACAAATAAGATAACGCATTGATAACTTGAAACTGGCAATTTAACTGTTCTGGATCTTACAATTTGAAGAAACCTAGAACTCAAGTTATAAAGCTATCACCAAACCACTGAAATACAAAGCGAAATCCAGTCAAAGAATATAGAGGAAGTAGTTATAACAACAAACACATGAAAAAAGAAAACATCAAAGGAAACATACGATTAGCTGGTCATAATTCTATAAACTTTGGTGCTCACCATAGACGTTGACGTCGTTTTGCGATCTCTACAAAACTTCATGAAAGTTGTAAAATCTCTGAGAGGACCAAAGCCGAGATCAGTGAAACAACGATTGGCAAACCCATCCCCTTATGTGCATGCTGATGATTCAGTGAGTATTAGTAGCCAGAACCTGAGCTTCTATCGGTTACCTAAGAAAATATTGAGGCCGATTAAATGGCAGAGAGTGGGGAAGTGGTAACAATCATGTAAATTATTGGGGAAGGCCGATAACTGCAGCCGTTACATAATCATACAAGGCTCTTTTGCAAAGTCGACGACAAAGAAACCTAATAACAATTGGACGAGTAGGAGTAAAAGTTCAAGAGCCCATTCAAAAACCCAATCTATTCAAAATAACTCAGTCCAGCGAACGTTGAGTAGAAGTGAATTTGTAATTTTTTATAGGATGCTGACGTGTCGCTAAAACCCTTCCCTTTCTTATTGAACTGGACAACCTAAGAAAAGAGAACATTCTATTTTATATATATAAATATATTTATCGACGGCAGAGGAAAAAAAAGATATATTTATCGTCGAGTTGTAATCTGTCGTGAATTTTGTAACGTTAATGACATGTTTTTGTATAAAAAGATCCTTTAATTATTTATGTGAGTAAAGATAGAGCATGCATTAATTACACCCCCAAAAAAAAGAGAAAGCATGCATGCACCAGAAACCATGTTTTGATCTCATGGATAATTCGACTGATTCATAGACCTTTTTATTCAGATTACATTTACGACAGTACGCCAGAATTGTTTTCTAGTCCATTTTCAAAGTCAAATGTAAAATTTTGGGAGTTTTCTTTCAACCGGACAAGTTATGTGGTCTATCTAAGTTAACCTAATGTCAGGACTCAGGATCACAAAGAGCTTCGCTGCTGCAGTCTGTACATATTGTCTCCATTAAACTGTTAATGAACAAACCAAGTGGGCCAATGACTGTAGTGACTTTTTAAACAAAGGATTTTGCAATTTACTCAACTAAATCCATGTGAATAAATTAAATAATAAATTAGGTTCAGAAAAGGGGAAAAAAAATCACTAATTAGGAGAAAATGGGGTTCAACTTTTTTTTTACCAAAATATTTCCAACCTTTCTTAGAACAAGATATTTTTGAGTCTATGAAAGCATTGGAACAAAAATTATAAGGTCTATGAAAAAGAAAAAAAAAACGTGTCAGAGTGAGGAAAATGAGAGGAGACTAGAAGTCAACAAAGAGGAAAAAATTCAGTTTATTGGGAAAATGTTTTCATGGGTTTTGATTTTCGAACTAAGTAAAATATAAGTATATTTTTTTGTAATAGTGAAAGCGATGATAAGATAGAGTTTGAGAAAAGGATCAAACCTTTTACCTATGTATTATCGAATTTTCTAACTCATGCCATCACCAAAAAGAGTTGTTTACAAACTTTATAAAATGAGCAAAGTGAAAACTAACTAGTTATATATATATAAGAAACTAAGTTCGAAGAGGGTCACCATGTTTACTCAATTCGGTGTAGCAGAGAATAAACCATGATTACGAATTGTGTCATGCTACGTCAAAACCTAGTTCGTATGTGCCTCTTTAGAGTGTCTAGTTATTCAAAGAGTCTCTCGAACTATTGTGTATGGTCGACTCACTCGACTAGTAAAATTGAAACGTTTATAAGTTTTACATACCGTATGATTTATGCAACTAAATATAATATGATGTCTCACTGTTAGCTATTCAAATCAATCAGATACTATATGTCCTCTGTAATTATTTAGCTAATTGATCTTGACAGTCAAAATTGTAAATCTTGGATTTTAGGAAAGAACATTATACTCTACACTTACGTGTAGTTTAAATATTCAAAGAAAATGTGGAGACAATTTTAATCAGGATCTCTAGAGGCGTGATTAAAGCAGCTGAACTTCTTTCCCATAAAATATGGCTTTCATTAGGTATTATTTATCTTCCGTACCACAGTGTCTTACTCTGACTCTGATTCCTATTTCTTTTCATTTATAATTCACTATCACGACTTTCGTTTCTCCATAAAGATTAAACTAAACCGATTAGATTCGTTTTTGCATACCAGGTGTCTGTTAATGTGAACCCCATTATCTTCTTAATTGGTTAATGATAATTATTATAACGAATTAAGAGAGCAAAGGCCGTAATTAAAGGAAAGATGACAAGGAATATCGAGAATGTATGAACATGTATATTTATTTTCTTACACACTACCAATTTTTCTACACTTAAATTCGTTGAAATATGATATCCTGAAAACCAAATAAAAGATAATATTATCATTTATCAGAACAATGAAATTGTGTACCCTATCATAATTCAGTGCCCAACAAAACTCAACCACCAAAACTTGCTTATAATCCCAGAGAAATAACCGGTCTGAAATAAAGATATATAGTTTATTAAGAAAAATACTCCTACTTTTTTATAGCTAATAATTAGATCTTTTAACATTATCGTATGTTAACACGTTGGTGCCAAGACGGACAAGTAGTCTAAGAACATATCCAGTAACATTCAAACAAACATGCTTTCTCATATGTAACACATCAGTGCCACACTGAATTAACACTAGCAATTCAATTTTTAACGATGTGTATTAAGAATTTTCTTTATATTTTCATCGTGATAAAAATAAACATTATTGTTATGAGTTAGTGTAGGCACTATTCATCACAGCATTTCTCACATCAATTTTTGTTTTACCATTGCAAAAAAAAGTATTGACACCATAAGAGTTTGAGATAATATATGCAACCCATTCGAGGGCGGTTGCATTCAAGCTGGTGGTTCATAGAACCCTCCATCATAGCTTTGCAGAGAGGTTCGTCCACATATGATAGATGAAACTCCAAGTGGAATCTCTCCAATCAGGCAAAATTGATCCAACAATTTTTTATAATAAAATATTAATAATAGAACAAAATTCTAAAAGCAAATGGTTCTTCATTGTAAGTTTTCTGTAGTTGGTGATGTAGTAGATTATGACTACCACTGTGCCCATTTTCAAGATCTAACAACAAACATAATTGATAATAATTGTACCTACCGTATTTGGTCAATAAGAAAAGAAGTGAATGTTTTCTTCTTTTTTTCTGTATCTGATGTTAAAATTTTAAAATAATACTTAAAAAGAAGTAAAAATTCCCTTTTCACAGTGACAATTTTAAAACACACAAAAAGAAGTTTTGGACAAACGAAAGCAGAACTGTAGTGAGTCAAAAACTTTTATCTCCATTACAGAACAGTGTTCTATGTCGGATTCCATCAATCTCACTCTCTCTCTATCTCTTTGATCATCTGTCACTTTCTATGTTTTCTACGCAACAAGAAGCCAAAATAAAAAATACACCGTTTACTAAAACTCGATTAAACTTTATTTTTGGGACAAAATAAAAAAAGACCCACTAAGCAAACAGATCCAAGAACATGGAAACAAATGTGGAAAAAGAAATAAAAAACATAAAGCGTGGGCTGAAAAAAGTGAAAATTACTACACGAAAAACTCAATTTCTGGTGATCTATATATCTTCTTTACAAATTTGGTCTAAAATAAATACACAAATCGAGTGACTAACCAGATAGTAAAAATCCGTGAAAAGAGCATAAATACACAAATTGACTGACCAATAGGATAGTACTATATTAAAAAACATTAAACGGTTAATGAATAGAGTATTAAATTAATTAATTAAATAACCGAAACGGAAGTGGGATTAGTGTGGGAGAAAAGCATATAGAGCGGAGGAAAACGAAGACAGATTATAAAAATAAGTGTTGTGAAGAAGAAGCTACGGTGTCTTAATTTATTTTTTATATATCTATATGAAACTTTTTTAAAAAAAGAATATAATTTTTTTCTTTTTCTCAGAGCTGTTGTGGTTTTTGAGGCTCTCTATAAAGCAAAGTAGCAAAACATATACACAAAATGTCCCAAGAATCTGTTCAGATAGAAGAAGAAATAAAGTCATCAGAACAATGGCGTTGGTCCGAAATGCAAGGACTTGAACTCCTCCCTGAACCTTCCTCCATCAACAACAACTCAACAAACCCAGAAACAGAGCTCCAAGAACAACATCCGCCGGATATGGAAAACGGCGGTGGTACTCCTCCTCCTCCTCCTTCTCCTCCAGAGCCTAAGAAAGATGAGATTCGTGGAGTTGCTTTCAAAGAGCTTTTCAGATTCGCAGATGGGTTAGATTACGTATTGATGATAATTGGCTCTGTTGGAGCTTTCGTCCATGGCTGCTCTCTACCTCTGTTCCTCAGATTCTTCGCCGATCTAGTTAACTCCTTTGGTTCTAATGCTAATAACGTCGATAAGATGATGCAAGAAGTTCTAAAGGTATAAACTTTAAATCTTCTCTGTTTTTTTTTTTTGCTCAAATTCATTACAACACTATAATAATCATAAAACTTGCTTATTACAGTATGCGCTTTACTTTCTTGTCGTTGGTGCTGCAATCTGGGCTTCTTCCTGGGCAGGTGAAGAGAAGATAAAAATTTAAACTTTTATGTTTCTTGATCCGTGAGCAAGATTCGATATTTTAAAAAAAAAAATTGCAGAGATTTCGTGTTGGATGTGGACTGGAGAGAGACAAACAACGAAGATGAGGATAAAGTACTTAGAAGCAGCTTTAAACCAAGACATTCAGTTCTTCGACACAGAGGTTCGAACTTCCGATGTTGTCTCCGCAATTAACACCGACGCTGTTATGGTTCAAGACGCCATTAGCGAGAAAGTAAGCAAAAAAAAGAAACTTTTATCTTTTTTTTTTCTTCTTCCTGTGTTCTTCCTTATCTGATCTGATCTGAATCTTGAATCTCAGTTGGGTAATTTCATCCATTACATGGCGACTTTTGTGTCGGGATTCATCGTGGGTTTCACGGCGGTGTGGCAACTAGCGTTAGTGACACTCGCGGTGGTTCCATTGATAGCTGTGATCGGAGGAATCCACACCACAACTCTCTCTAAACTCTCCAACAAGAGTCAAGAGTCGCTTTCACAAGCTGGTAATATCGTCGAACAGGTAGAGTGCACAAATCCCAATACAAAAAAAAGTTGTTGATTCAGTGATCAAAATCATTTTCTTTTACATCTGGGTTTTGTCTTCTTCTTTTTTTTTGTCTGAGCAGACAGTTGTACAGATCAGAGTAGTAATGGCTTTTGTCGGAGAATCAAGAGCCTCTCAAGCTTACTCATCAGCTTTAAAGACAGCTCAGAAACTTGGTTACAAAACAGGTTTCGCTAAAGGAATGGGACTTGGTGCTACGTACTTTGTCGTCTTCTGTTGCTACGCTCTCTTGCTCTGGTACGGTGGCTATCTCGTCCGTCATCATTTGACCAACGGTGGTCTCGCTATAGCCACCATGTTCGCCGTCATGATCGGTGGCTTGTAAGAAACAACTCTTCTCTCTGTTTTTCATCATTTTGATTAAAAGGTTGTTGTTTTTTTTTAAATTAAGCTCTTGTTTTTTAAAAGGGCATTGGGACAATCAGCACCGAGCATGGCTGCATTTGCGAAAGCTAAAGTTGCTGCTGCGAAGATCTTTAGAATCATTGATCACAAGCCAACGATAGAGCGTAACAGCGAGTCCGGTGTGGAGCTTGAGTCTGTCACGGGTCTTGTCGAGCTTAAAAACGTTGACTTTTCGTACCCGTCGAGACCAGATGTTAAGATACTTAACGAGTTCACTCTCTCTGTTCCCGCCGGGAAGACTATAGCTTTGGTCGGAAGCAGTGGTTCGGGCAAAAGTACTGTCGTGTCTCTTATCGAACGGTTCTACGACCCAACCTCAGGTTAAACAACATGTCTGAAAGTTACTTTTGCTTGAGCATTGTTTGTTTTTGACACGTTTGTTATCTTCAGGACAAGTTTTACTAGATGGGCATGACTTGAAGACACTGAAACTTAAATGGTTAAGGCAACAGATTGGTCTTGTGAGCCAAGAACCAGCCTTGTTTGCTACTTCCATCAAAGAGAATATACTCTTAGGCCGTCCTGACGCAGATCAAGTCGAGGTAGAAGAAGCTGCTCGAGTCGCAAATGCGCATTCCTTTATCATCAAACTACCTGATGGCTTCGACACACAGGTCTGGTCACATGCCATTTTATGTTCATAAATGTTTTTTTTAGAATCTGTGTTCTGTAAATTTGCATTAGTTTAATGTATTTTTGAAAGTCAAAAGAGTGGTCATGGGAAAGCATTTATGACAGAAGCACATGGGTTTGGTCAACAACGCATGTGACAAGTAGTTTCAGTCATGTGTGTTGATGTTGAAACTTTTATTCTTTTATCTTCTTCATGCTACTTTAACTTAAGACAATAAACAACTATCACAGTGGATTTTTTTTATGCTCATTTGGTTAATGTAACATAATGTCCAGGTTGGGGAGAGAGGACTACAACTTTCAGGTGGACAGAAGCAAAGAATAGCAATCGCAAGAGCCATGTTAAAGAACCCGGCGATACTTTTATTAGATGAGGCTACAAGCGCTTTGGATTCTGAATCAGAGAAGCTAGTGCAAGAAGCTTTAGACCGTTTCATGATAGGAAGGACCACTCTCATCATCGCTCACCGCCTTTCAACCATCCGCAAAGCTGACCTTGTAGCTGTGCTTCAGCAAGGAAGTGTCTCTGAGATGGGAACACACGACGAGCTTTTCGCCAAGGGAGAGAATGGTATCTACTCTAAGCTTATTAAAATGCAAGAGGCAGCTCATGAAACCGCCATGAACAATGCAAGAAAGAGTAGCGCGAGGTGTGTTCAAATTCATATTGCTTTTGCTTGGCTTTGATTGATATGCTTTAATGTTATTCTACTTGTTGTTGCAGACCGTCTAGTGCTAGAAATTCGGTAAGCTCACCGATAATAGCTCGGAACTCTTCTTATGGAAGGTCACCGTATTCGCGGAGACTCTCTGACTTCTCAACTACTGACTTCAGCCTCTCCATTGAAGCTTCTTCATACCCAAACTATCGAAACGAGAAGCTAGCATTCAAGGACCAAGCCAACTCCTTCTGGAGGCTAGCGAAAATGAACTCACCAGAGTGGAAATACGCTCTCCTTGGTTCTGTAGGCTCTGTCATCTGCGGCTCACTAAGCGCCTTCTTCGCATACGTCCTAAGCGCGGTCCTAAGCATCTACTACAACCCTAACCATGAGTACATGATCAAACAGATTGATAAATACTGTTATCTCTTGATCGGTCTTTCTTCTGCAGCACTTATCTTCAACACGCTACAGCATTCTTTCTGGGACATTGTGGGAGAGAATCTGACCAAGAGAGTCCGTGAGAAGATGCTTACCGCTGTGCTCAAGAACGAGATGGCTTGGTTTGATCAAGAGGAGAATGAGAGTGCAAGAATCTCAGCGAGGTTGGCTCTTGATGCTAATAACGTGAGATCAGCTATAGGAGATAGGATCTCTGTCATTGTGCAGAACACAGCGTTGATGCTTGTTGCTTGCACTGCTGGTTTTGTTCTGCAGTGGAGACTCGCACTCGTCTTGGTTGCTGTCTTCCCTGTTGTTGTTGCGGCAACTGTCTTACAGGTTCGTGTTCTTGCGAAGCAAAATGAACATTCTCTTATTTGTGGTTCTTACATCTGAAACTCATTTGTTTTGTCTTTTTTTTGCATCAGAAAATGTTCATGACTGGATTCTCTGGAGACCTTGAAGCAGCGCATGCCAAGGGAACACAGCTCGCTGGTGAAGCCATAGCTAATGTCAGAACAGTGGCAGCGTTCAATTCAGAGGCAAAGATTGTTCGTCTCTACACCGCAAACCTCGAGCCACCATTGAAACGCTGCTTCTGGAAAGGACAGATCGCTGGAAGTGGCTACGGTGTAGCTCAGTTCTGTCTCTACGCATCTTACGCTCTAGGGCTATGGTACGCGTCGTGGCTTGTGAAACACGGCATCTCTGACTTCTCCAAAACCATAAGAGTTTTCATGGTTCTAATGGTCTCAGCTAACGGTGCAGCAGAGACACTCACATTAGCTCCTGATTTCATCAAAGGTGGTCAGGCTATGAGGTCGGTTTTCGAGCTTCTTGATCGAAAAACCGAGATTGAACCAGATGATCTTGATACCACACCAGTACCAGACCGGTTACGCGGCGAAGTCGAGCTGAAACACATTGATTTCTCCTACCCTTCAAGACCAGACATACAGGTTTTCCGTGACCTTAGCCTTCGTGCTAGAGCTGGCAAGACTCTGGCTCTTGTCGGTCCAAGCGGGTGCGGGAAAAGCTCAGTCATCTCCCTCATCCAGAGATTCTACGAACCGTCCTCAGGCCGAGTCTTGATAGACGGCAAAGACATAAGGAAGTACAATCTAAAATCCATAAGGAAACACATAGCAATAGTCCCTCAAGAGCCTTGCTTGTTCGGCACGACAATATACGAAAACATCGCATACGGACATGAATGTGCCACCGAAGCAGAGATCATACAAGCCGCGACACTAGCCAGCGCCCACAAGTTCATATCAGCGTTGCCTGATGGTTACAAGACGTATGTCGGAGAGAGAGGCGTTCAGCTCTCAGGAGGACAGAAACAGAGGATAGCGATAGCACGTGCCCTAGTGAGGAAAGCAGAGATCATGCTTCTTGATGAGGCCACAAGTGCTCTTGATGCAGAGTCCGAGAGGTCGGTGCAAGAAGCGTTGGACCAGGCTTGCTCTGGTAGAACATCTATTGTAGTGGCTCATAGGTTGTCTACAATCAGGAACGCACATGTTATCGCGGTGATTGATGATGGTAAAGTTGCTGAGCAAGGGTCGCATTCGCATCTTCTCAAGAACTATCCTGATGGAATCTACGCGAGGATGATACAGTTGCAGAGGTTTACGCATACTCAGGTGATTGGAATGACGTCAGGGTCGAGTTCTAGGGTTAAGGAAGATGATGCTTAGTAGTTACTACTTTGGTCATATAGAAGAAGAGAAAGAACAGAGTAAGTAAAAGACGGACAAACAACAGAACATGTTCTGAACAAAAACTCTGCGAGCTTATTGTTTCTTCTTTTTTATGTTGTAATTTTGAGGTTACTTATTTTTGAAACTACGTTTCAGATTTGATGGTATAGTATTATTATTAATATTGTGTATTATTATGGTTAATCTAATTGTTCATCTGTGTAATATCAATTTATCCGTGATCAATTTAGGAGACTTCGTACTGAGATGAAAATGAGTCGTCATTGCATAGCTCCAACGAAAATACTGAGATCAGTTTTATCTTTGATCATATAATTATATGGAAAAAATGTTAAAAAGATATACGATGTGCAAATATAATAGATATAAATTTCAAGTGTAGTATTAAATAAAACCACTAAACATAAGTCCTCATAAAATAAAATAAAGTAGAATTGGCAGTCATCATGTTACAACTTTCATAATTGTAGTAGAATACTAAATCAGTTTTAAAAACCTTATTGTCATTGAGTGCACACGATATTACACAATATATACATATTCGTCTGGTTTGTTATAGATTTCAGGATAAGACTACCCTTAGAATCATGAGATCCGTTCTAGACAAAAAGAAGTGTTGAAATGTGATCATTTAAGTTTTTTAATCGTATTGCTTAGATGAGTTTTTGAATGTTTTGGGTCTACAACTTTATTTTAAAATCCCCTTGTGTAAAAATCATGCCTTTTTTAAGTAGACCATGATTAGTAAAGTAAATATATACAAGGTTATTAGATATCTTTTGACAATATTGTCGAAGAAAAGGGACGCTTTGATGAATAGGCACACGAACATACGTGGGGAACAAAATGATGAAGATGAGAAAACAGAAAATGAGAGAAAAGAAGATGGGACCAAAAAGGACAGTAGACGAGATGATGATGATCAGAGACAGAAAGCAAAAGAACAAAAAGAAATGAAAAGACAACATTTTTCTTTTGTGTTTATATGAAACTTTTTATGAGCAATGCTTGATTTCGTTTCTTAGTGTAACACACGCGTGCAACTATACACACATGTATACATTTAGGACACACGTCGTGAATGAATGATGATGACGACTAGTTTTTCACTTTATCTTAGTTGTTGTAATACAATAAAAAAATTTATGAACAAACTTGTATATATTATAGTGGAGGATAAGAAGCAAGAGCTCTGTATTCGGCCATGTAGTTCACTCATTGAAAATTGAAGGCCATAATGGTGGTAGACATGCTACGCGGATAGGTTTCCCTCACAATCTTGCTCAACAAAACTTTTAGTACTAGTTATACCGTATATGTATTTTGAATATAGGAAGGAGTACTATCAGATGAGAATCAAATTCAACTGATTTTAATAATTTAAAAATTAAAAAAAAAATACACGATAAGATATAAAGAATGGATCATAATGTATGTAGTAGCTAAATCACTACTTAAAGTCTTAAACTGTCATTAAATTGGAAAAAGTGTCATGTGGATCAAAGTTTGGAGATATCAGATAGTTTCAGGTAATGTGGATATTTTTGTACAACTTATTAGTTTTCAAAAAAATTGATCATCCAAATAAGAAATTCAGATTAATATTTGATCAACTGAGTTTGGACTGGTTCAAGATTGTATATAGTATTAATTACCTGTATATCATTCCCATGCTTATGCATTAGCATGTGATTTTGTGGGAACGATATGATCTACATGTGGTTTGAGGTTAACAACGATTTGAATGGAAAATATCGCATGTCTAGGTCAATTTTAGCAAGAAACGTTACAGAAGTAAGATGTTCCCGTGCACATATGGAGAATCTTTGACGAGTTTCTTTCATGATATTCGCTGAACGCCTTGTACTGGAAACTGGTGTAGAAGCAAAAGGGTATTGTGAGGGATCGTACAGAATGAAACCGGATGGCGGGAGATGGGTAAATTGAACAAATCATATTGCACCACTAAAGAAACATTGGAAAATGTTTTCGTTTAAGTCACTGTAGAATAAGGGACACTTGAAACATGAGTTAGTTACCCCTGTGATCAATACTCTTTTTATCTAAATACTGGTTTACTTTAGGAATTGTTTAGTTTAACTAGTAAGGACCATCTTACAACACATTCCAGGTTCCATTAACAGTCAACTATTAAGAAAGAAAAAAAAAACTGAAATAAACTCAAGCAGCCATCATGAGCTTTGGACCATTGTCCGGCATTCCCATTCCAGCTGCTAGATCTGCATCGAGTTGTGAGTGTGGCGCTGGTCCATTCATTATTTTCACACTACATCAATCACACAAAATATATATCAGTCTAATCAGTTCAGTCACATACACACAAGTTATCCAAACAACATTACTACATATTATTAGGATATATTAACTTTCTGATCCAAGGGACATGCATAGATCAACAATACAATCACAGAAAGATACTAATAGCAATTGGTCAGAGTTTGAACATAACAAGCAGGACAAACTATCACTACCACAATATAACGTCAATGAAAACTCGTTTAAGTGTAGCGACCGTTTCAATATTACTATCACTACCACAAACTAACGCAAAATACATCCCACTTACCGCTTCTTGTGTTTCTTCGTCTTGAAATGATCATCTCTCACAGACGCATTGGAGAAGTACCGACTGAAACATATCAAGTCACGACATAAACAAGTGAATCAGAGAAACATATTTCAAGGGCTCAAACAGAGACGCGATACACTGTGAAGTTAGGAAATAAACAAGGGAATCAGAAAAATACACATGCCACACAAAAAATGATCAATCCGAAACAGAAGCAAAAACATGAATGTCAAGGGTCTAATAAGAGACTAGAAATATATCAATTTAATGACAAAAATACAACTAAATCAGACAAACACATACATGTCTGATTCAGACATAACAAGAAACACATATGTAACATGTCTTACTCGCAATGCAAGCAGTAGAATTGACCCATTCCAGGCAAATCCTCATCAAGCTTCAAAGGCTTTATCTCCGTCTCTGGTTTACGCAACTCCGTATACACCAAATCGTCGCGTGAAAAATCTCCGTCAAGGGAAACAACAAACAAAAAAAAAACACACTCTATTTTCACCAAATCAACAACTATAACCATCTCAAAAGGATATCTTTGACTTCGAATTTGTCACGGCGAGCTGTTTTGTGAGACAAACGCCTCTTCTTCACCTTCCTTGTCGGGCATCTACCCATTTTATATTCCTAAGTGTTTGGTGAAATTGAGATTACTAGTGTGCGAATTGTGAGAATACAAACGAGTTTTATACATCAAAAAGAAAACTTACGGTTTAGAGAAGAAGCTACACGAGGAGGAGATGGAGACGACGATGCGGAAGAGAAACCCTGGAAGAGTCTTGCTTTCTGTATTAATTGACCTAATTTTGGCGGTTTGAATGTACCCATGTGGCTGACGTGAGGCCCATCTTCATTAAAAGGCTTTAACTGGCCCATGGACCTTGTTACATTTGACAGCGGAAAAGGATTTGATGTGTCATTTAAATCCAAAATCTGAAATTTACACTATGGATGAGTCATTTTATAAGTTTAACTAAAGCTTGATCGGTACACCCGCAAGGGTGTTTATTTTACGATAGATATATAAATATTTTATAATATAACTAGAGATTTTATCCGGGCTACGCCCGGAATTTATACAAATAACATTTATTTAATATCAATATTACAATATACTATTTCGATGCTATAAAAATATATATATATTAAGCTAAATAAAAAATTAGTAAAACTAACAAATTTATTATTATTACTATTTAAAATATGTATAGGGTAGAATTAAAATTAAATTTCTAGAGAGAAATAGGAAAAAAAAAAGAAAAATCATGATTGTCAAAACCATAAACTGATGTTGATACTGAAGATCCAAAGAAGATCTTCCATTATTATAACTCTATTTTCACCAGAGAAAAACATATATGTTTACTCACAATAAACTGGTAATTAATTATTTCTTTTTCCCAATACGTTGTTGTCATCTCCAGCGTGGATTTTGAATCTTGATCGATGAAAAATTACCGTGGTAATTATTGTGGAAAACATATGTCAGAGAAGGAGAATTTTTTTTTTTGTTATATGGCGTTATTTCTAGAATTGTTGAAGATTAGTATATTGGATTCCTTATCAAAAGACATCTATAGTTCAAGATTGAAAACCGATAAATGTTATACAACAAAGAAAATAACCATGGAAAGTTTGGAATTTGATCGCAAAGTCGATATTCAAACATAAAGATTGCATTAAGAAAGTCCATAAGAAATTATATTTTATTTTAGATTTTCATTTGATTGTATGTTTATTATTTTATGTGTAAAATGACATTTAATATAAATAAAATTGTTGTTACAAAAAAAAAAATATATGTATGGGATGGTGAACAAATGTGAAATCAATGTATAATTTGTTAACCTTAGTTACTTTCCAAAATATGTTTTCTTACATATTTAGGTTGTTATGAAAATATATTATTAATATCCACATCACATATTTATTTGATATATATATTATATATATTATATATATCATATTTATGTTTCTGTTTATAGGTTATTTAATACTTGGTAATACATTTCGTGAAATTATATTTTTTTTTTACAATTATAATAAGTAAAGCTAATCTAAATACTCATTTCTTTTAGTAAAACAACTTTTAAAAATGTTGTATGTATTAAATGTACTGAAAAATTTATGAAAATATTATTATTAATATATTCTTTTGTTAGCTATAAAAAATATATCTTACAATCTAGCTATAGATAAAATATTATTGTGTGTTAAAACTCAGTGTAAAATGATAAGCAAAATATTCGCAATAGATCTTCACAATTTATTCAGATTTTATTATTATATATAAGTTCGTTTCATAATTACTATTTTTAAAACACAGTCAGGTTATTACACTGTTATTAAAAACAAAGTTTTATATACCAATTAGGGGAGTATGTTTTCAGTCCAAAACTATGCTTGAAAAACATTATTTTTATTTTTATTTCATTTCCAGTAAAATCATTTTACAATCTTGTACTAATATCACAAATTGAAAATATAAATCATTCCTAATTCGATATAGCCTTATTTTTTTTTTTACATTAAAAAAATAGTGATTTAGACTATTAGTTTTTTTCTTACTTCGAATTTTCAATATTTGTTTTGGTAAACTTTATACACTACTTTGATTTTAACCTTCACAATTTATTCAATATTCGCAATAGATCTTCACAATTTATTCAGATTTTATTATTATATATAAGTTCGTTTTATAATTACTATTTTTAAAACACAGTCAGGTTATTACACTGTTATTAAAAACAAAGTTTTATATACCAATTAGGGGAGTATATTTTCAGTCCAAAACTATGCTCAAAAACATTATTTTTATTTTTATTTCATTTCCAGTAAAATCATTTTACAATCTTGTACTAATATCACAAATTGAAAATATAAATCATTCCTAATTCGATATAGCCTTATTATTTTTTTACATTTTTAAAAAATAGTGATTTAGACGATTAGTTTTTTTTTTTACTTCGAATTTTTAATATTTGTTTTGGTAAACTTTATACACTGCTTTGATTTTAATCTTTTCTTTATTTTTTGTGAACAGAAATTAAAAAACGTTTGTTTGTCGTATTATTTAATGTGGTATTACTTTGTTTTCTTTAGTGGTTTCCTCAAATTTCCTATTCTTCTGGTTTGGTGTCAACCTTGGACAACAACTTGATTTACAGTTTCAGTTTACTGTCGTGTTTGTTATTGAATGGCTATCGATTAATTTTTCAAACCAAAGTCTGTGAGTCAATTTCTTCATTTGCGTAACCCAACTCCCTTTTTGAGCTCCCCTTCGACTTTACACTGTCATGATCCTTAACATTTTCCCCTTTTTTAATGTTTATATATATATATATTTCCCTTTCTTTTAATTCTAGTGATCTTTCAAGGAACATGTGTGAACATGACCACTAACATATATAAAAGATCTAGTGAACATTATTCTTGATTTTAAAAACAGAACAACAAATCTGAAGTGAATAATAAAAGAAGTAATAAACATTTCGGATATAGAATTACTTGTATTTCGTACGTAAATCCTATTATGTCCTAAGCCAAGTTTTTTTATTACAGACTATGTGATGCATGTGATACAATCAGAGTTGAGAATGGCCTGTGACAAACACATAACAGGCCTGTATGACAAATGAAAAACTGACTTGGAAAAAAATAGAACTTCTATTCTCTGTTGATACAATTGAGTTTTGAATGGGGTTTCTGGTTTACCTTTATTTAATGGAAGCTCGTTCCTATTTCCGCTAAGTAGAACCGTCATTAGAAGTCTTCCGTACCTCTCATTCAGTGGATCATCGATGAGGCATAGTTATCAAAATTGTAGGAACCGACTGGCTACGACCAATGACATCAGAATTTGCAGAGCTAACATCACTAGCCTCGACTCTATAACTAATACCAAAAACATGTTTCGTCCTACTCAAGATTGTGAAAATCGATCTAACCAAGAGAAGAAACGTATAATTATAACTACGGTTCCACAGAGACACATCCCGCAAAGTCTTGACTTCATGTCTTCTCCACGTAACTTTTCTCTGATACTCCAATAAATTGTCGCTTGCAGATTCATTAGTCAGCATTCTCTTGAAAGTCTGTTCAAGATCCGCGAAAATCTCAGTCTACTGATACAAACTTGCAATTGAAGATATGAAACGTTCCATCCTCTTCACTTTCCTATCCATCTTCTTCCACCCAAACTGCCACCCATAAGGTCACCACCAGTCACTATCATCTCACTAAAACAACTCTCAAAACTCTTCAACTTAGGATCATCACCTTTTCTAGCTAACCTAACCACACCTTTCGTTACATTCTCAACGTTCTCCATCATCTCATTAAAATCCAGAAACAATTGTATTTGTTTCCTTACTTGTACAATGTGCTTCAGTGACAGAGAAAGCTTTTCGGTGCTGACCGTGAAAAGATCATTCAAAGATGCAGCCAGCTAAGTCCTTCCCAATTGAGTCTCTTGAGAGCTGAAGCCCTTGCTTACGCAGTTCAAATTAACTGTAGCATCTATTGTACATATAATATTCAACTGGAGGAAAAGAAAACATTGATGTTGAACGATTTTAGTCCAGCTAAAGAAAGCAACCATGATGATATCAATGAGAGAAGGTAAGAGATTGAGTCACCATCCAAACTTATCAAGATTTCCCTTTTCAATCCATCAGAGTCTTGTAGATCAATGTTGTTTGATTTCTCACGCTGCACTGCTTTCTTGGCTTTTTCTGCATATGTGCAAGTGTGAAAATTAGTTTGTTGTCACTGTAAGATGCTTAAGACCCAGAGGAATGTTAAAGTTTCCCGTATACTATGAGGACAGAGCAAGCACCTGAGTGAAACACAAAACAATAACTAATTTGAGTCTCCCAACCAAAACCGGTATTTATGCGGTAATAGCTTTACCCACAGCTGTACAACAATGAATGGATTTTTGGAATTATCTATATAACCAAAACAATGATTCAAAAGAACAAAAGCTCTAACTTATACTCTTATGTCCATTCTCACGGCACATAAAGAAAACAAACTCGGAGAAGTCCACATACAAAGAGGACATATAAAGATTAGATCACAGTGCAGCTTGTCAAGAAGAAATATTTAACGAACTATTTGTGTAGGAGACGAAAAACTTACCACTAAGTCCAGGCGTGACATGAGCTTGAAACAATTCATCAAAAGTGGAACTTCTGCCATAGAATGCAAGGGGGAATAAGCGAAAAGATTAGAGAACCAAATTCTCTGTGAGCATAACATCATACATAGAGAGATCAGAGAAGTCTCCGTCATGAGGTACCTGAATTTGTGAGACACGTTCAACATCAAATCGTCGCAAGACATCTCAAAAGTTGTACCCCTAAATCATAGTGAATACAGAGAAAATATTTAGGAGATAAGTTACTAAAGAATAAAAAATTGAACCCTAAAAGTGTTCGCTTAAAACAACTATGCCTGAAACAATGACCAAAGTGTTCATGTCAAATCCAATCACCAAGCAAGGAAACTGATATAAGACCTTATCATCAAGCCTTTCAACTGCTTTTTGAGCTTTTCTTATACTTTTAAAGCGAACAAATACAAAAGCACGCGAATCACCAGTCCTAAAACAAAAAAAAGGACACATTAAAAAAGAGAAAAAAATCATTGGTTCAGTTACAAAGACATGAGATCATAATTTCGCACTAACCTTCGATCTCTAGGAATAGACATCCACGGCCTTTCCGTACTTTGCGAATAGAGAATAAATATCATCCAATACAATACAGAACAAAACCCTCAATCTCTAAGAAGAAGATCATGACCTACTTTCAAATCAGCAGGAGAACAGCAGAGCTAGCCGTTTTGGTACTGGAATTTAGAAAAATCTTATGATTGAGAAGATTGAACTGATGATTTCGACGGGGTAGATAGTACCTTTTTATAGTAGAAGATCCTGAGAAAAGAAGTAAAGGGGATGCATTAAAGATCGATCGTGGGAGGAGAGGACACCAATGGTTAATGAGTGCTTTGATGACGACGATTCAACCCAGTCTTACTCCGTAACGTTTCAGATTATTTCGATTGGACGATGAACATAATAAGGTTGGTGAAGCTTTCGTGGAGATGGCGGATTTGCCAAAAGGAAGAAAAGATTATCCTTACACATGTATGGCCTTTGGCCCAATGATTTTAACTTCAGAACCAAATATAAAGATCCTGCAGCCCATGAAAAATTGCGTCCACGAAAATTGTTTAAGATGTGCCACGTGTCATTTTTCCATTGGCTAATTATTTATACTTACGTGGCATAGCTAGATGATGAGGGTATTCCCCTTTTAATCATAGTAGATAGTTTAACTAGATTTTGACCTGCGCTTTAAAAGCGCGGATATATTTTTACCATTTTAATAAAATTTATTTAAATTAATTATTCAAACACAAAAATTTTCAAATTGTTTTATTAATATTTAAAAAAGTTCTATTATAATGTTTGATTTTCACGTAATGTTTCCATATCCGACACAGATCCATAGTTGAACCGGTACATCCGGCAATTTTTATATAATCCAGTTAAGATTTAATTAAAAATTTACTAATTAAAAATTTAAGCCAACCCGGTATATATCTTAAAACCCTCTATTAATCTGTATTATGATATCCGTTGATCCGTTAAATAACCCCATAAAAACTGATAATATATTTTTAAAAATTTGTTAAATAATTCATATTTTTAATATTAAATAAAATTGAATTTTTGTAATTTCTTTAATAAAAACTTTCTTGTTATTTGAAAAAAAAATAAAACAATGGTAATAGAAAAAAAACACAATTTATTCATATAACAATATTAGTTTATTTTCGTTATTAATAACCTATGATAAGTTTACATTTTTACTCATTTTATATCTAAAATTTAGTTTTTTAAACAAATTGAATTGACATATCATTATTATGAATAAAATGAAACAGTAAATAATAATTTATAATTTGTGATCGCTAAATAATATGATGCACGGAAATATGATATTAAAATTAAAGAGAAAATCATAATTTTCATAAAAGAAAAATTATTATTAATCACAAAATAGGAAATATAATTAGTTACCATAAATATAGAAGATATTAAATTGTTTAATTAATTAAGATTCTAAAAATAAATAGTGGTATTATCTTATAAATGTGATAAAATCTAGGGGTAGAATCCAAAATTTTAACAATAGGATTCTGCTTTAATAGTATAGATGGTTGCACTTGCACCATTTTAGTTTATTATTGAGAATAAGTATTACAATATTGTATCGTGTGTTTTGTAATTTTGCAAAAAAATAATTTGATTAGATATTAATATAACATGTCAACTCGAATATAAATTAGCATTTCTTTCATATTATATTGTATTACTTAAAATGTGTTATTAATTTTAAACTATTCCTAAAATTTTATGAAAAGGAAGGTACGTAATATATGACTGAATCACACCTAATATATATATATGTGCAAATTATTTTATGAGAAAATAGTTTTTTAAGACCAAAACCATTAGGAAGTTGTCCCTTTAATCTAATCTCATTTAGTTATTGTCCCATTAAGTTATTTTTTTCCTAAATGGTAATAATACCCTTAGAACAGTTTAATAATTCGTAATTATAATTAGAAAATAATAATAAAATTATTATTTTAATTAAAAAATTGTATTAGAAATTAAAAAAATTAAAAAAACAAGATATTTTCGATTTGATCAAAAAGTATATTCGAAATTAAAACTTAAAAAATAAAATAATATTTTTGATTTAATTAAAAAAGTATATTTGAAAATAAAAAAAATAAAAAATTAAAAAAATTAAAAAACCCCATATTTGAAAACGGTTTTTCCTTTTTTATTTTTATTTTTTCAAATCGATTTTATAATATGGCAACTGAATATTTGCAAATATTTGCTTCCTATATTTTTGGATTTGGTTAACCTTATCCGTAGAATATGTATTCAACTAAAGGTAGAACTCATTAATAATGTTAGAAATCAATTTCTACAGACTTTAGAATGACAATACTCTGTAGATTCTGGTTTCTACATATTTTAGATCTATCGAAATGTTCAGATTTCGGTTTCTACCGATTTTAGAAGGAACGGTTTAAGGAAGAATGTGTATTCTAAAGTTTTTTAGATTACTATTATTTTCGTAGAACACGTATTCTGAACACTGTAGAATTTCTTAAAGAAGTAGATTTTATATTCTACATGGTAGAAAACGAATTCTAATATTGGTAAAACACAGTCATGAAATTATGATTTACACATTTTTAAAACTGTAAAAAAATATTACTAGATTGATATAGGTATTTTATCAATATGTACTATTTTTAGAATTTTTTTTCGTGCATAAAACTATTTATTTGATTAAATTACAAAAATAATAAAGGGCATTAGAGTCAAAAATGGACCAAAATATAGATTAACCTAAAAGGACAACTTCCTAATAATTTTGGTCTAAAAAAACAGTTTCGCCTTATTTATTCGTTTGCTTTTCTAGCAAATCATCTAAACTTTAAGAATATGTTAGGAATTTAAATTGGCCTCCCATATTTTAGGCTGTTTGATTTAAATAGATAGCTATTACGAATATAGTAGCAGAACTTCAAATTAAGTATTTTAAATATAATTTGCATTTTGGCCCTTTAAACAAACCATAAGATTGTTCATCATATGTGGATTTTTTTTAAAAAAGGTAAACACACACAATGATAACTACAAAAAAGGAACCAAAACATGGAAATGATTTATTGGTTTACATGAGAACAATAGTTGTATGAGAAACAATTCTCACAATTGAATAATCATTATATATATTTGTTTGAATGTATGTGTTAGGTTTTACACAATTGGTGTATAATAGTAGTTAATTGAATTGTGTATTGTTGGATTTTATTTTGAAGAAAAAACAAATGGAGATATAGTTAGTTTTTTTAAATCTTTATATTTGGTATAGTTTGTCAATTTAATTAAACTGATTTAGTTATGGAGTTAATGACCTATTAATGGACAGTGGCACAAGTTGGTAAATATTAAATAAAAATAAGTGTTAACTAGATGTTTACCCGCGCAACCGCGCATGTATTACTTTCAATTTTATATATATATGTTATTTATTTTATGAATATATATTTTTAACATTGAACATATATTTAAATGTTTATATAAATGTATTGTTAGTTTTAAGATGTTCTTATGTATTAAGAGAATGAAAATGGAAATTAAATATGGTTGTTAAGATTTTATTATACAAATACAAAATATAAGGTTACAAATTTTCTAAGGAATTGTCAATTTTTTTTAAAAATCACACATAAGAGAAGTTGTGACTTCTCTTTTAATATAATAGATTCTAAACTGTACTTCAGTTTTAATATATTAGACTAAATTTTGATCTTACGCCTGTGTTGGTGACTTTTCATTTTATAAATGTATAACTTCAATATTATCACAAATATTTTAAATATATTATTTGCATTTTAGTGTTATATACTGTGTAACTCTATAAAATTATTGGTTAGATATTTTATTCGGCATTATTAATATATAATGATTTCTTCGATAAATTTTATTTTTTTATTAATTATTATTACATACTAATATATTTTTGATTTCGGTACAATAAATCCATAATATGAAATAATTGAATAGAGAATATCTTTCAAAATATTATTTTTTTTTTAAATTTCTACACTTTCTTTAAAATACATTTATATTTTATATTTATTTATACTATAGAAAATATATTAGTTTAGAATAATTGATATTTTTATGTTGTGTTTAAAAAAATATATTTTACCATCTTTAAAAAAAAATACATATTTTAATAAATTTATTTTTTATATATAAATATTACAAATTTATGAATTTTAATCTTTTTAAAAGTTGAATGATATTTTTATTTATATAGTTATTTAAATTAATTTTTTCAAACATATTAATTTACCTATTAATATATTTCCATATTTAATTCATATATTACTTCTATTTTATATAATATCGACTATAGCTTTTAAATTTATAAGAAAACAGTATATAATTATATTTCTTGTGTTGTGATAAAATTTATTAACACTACTAATTATGAAATTAATAAATTTATTAAGTAAATATTTAAAATTTTGGTTAAATTTTATTAGATTTTTTTCTCTAACAGATTTTGTTATACAGTGAATTGTTTTACAGAAAATCGGATACAACCTATCCACAACTGTTTTACAAACCGGTAATTAGTGGTATACATTAAACAGTTACATACATGATAAACAGTTGCTTGGCTATCCAAAATTGCAATCTTTATCGTTTTTATATTAGTATACTAGGGTCCGGCCCATCCTACAGGCGGAATATACTTTATTTCTGATTTAAGTTATTATTTTTTTGCATGATTTTTTTATTTTGTCCTTTATGTTTTAGATTTGCATTTGCCAGACATGTGTATGACAATAATTTATATAGTTTTAAAAAATTTAGGTGAGTAGGGATTATATGTATATATTTTGTTTGTTTCACAATAGTTGTTTTATATTAAAGTTGTGGCATTTCATGTTGTTTCTTTTTATAAAAATTTGAATCTATATTAAAGTGTATTAATGGAGGTCATGTTTTTTTCTATAATTTTAAACTAAATTTTGGTCTCATATGTATTTACATATTTTTTTTTTTGAATATACAATGAACAGTTTACACAAATATATTATGGTGGGGAAATTAAAATTTGCTTTTGTTTTACGACCTATAGTGTGTACTCATATTATTGAATTTCCATAACTGAAAATTATATTCAAGAAAGCAAGCTATCTGAATAAAATTTAATTAAAACTTTAGATATGATCAAAATAATCTTTTAGCTTGTTCATTCAAAAAATTTATATAAAAATTAATTTAATTTATAACTGATTTTTATGTTTTTTTAACTAACTTTATAATGATTGAGTTATCGTCTCCAAGCCTAAAAGCAAACAGACATATAAATCATTTATGGTTTAGTTATAAAATAGATTTATCGATCTAACTAAATTTACAATTTTGCTATCTCAGTTGAACAAAAAATCAAAAATGCTAAACTATATTATTGCGCATAAAATAGTTAAGTAAGATAGTTTTGATCAAATCTCTTGCAAAATTAAGAAAAACAATAAGATTGGTGAAACATGATTTTTAAAATTGATGACCGACTTCGAGTGACTATTTATCAAATCAAATAAGATTTAAAGAGGCTATTTCTCAAAACCAACCAAATCAAAAGTATTAAAAATTATAGAGAAATAAATCCTAAATATTTATATATATATATATATATATATATATATATATATATATGTATGCACTATTAATCTATTACTTTCTTTATTCAGTTTTGAAGGTCGAGAAATAAAATGATCAAATTGAGTTGAACACAATCTAAGTTGTTGCCTGTTGGTCTGAAATGTTTCATTATATTTTCCTTTAACTTATGTTTTTAATTTAAATGGTTTTATTTTAATTATGTATGAAATGTTATCTTTGTATTTTAAAATTTTCATCGTTCTTTTCTGTTAACCTTTTATTCAAGTTGTAATGATTTATTCTTCTTAAATAACTATATAAGTTCTGTGTGACGTTACATTTAAATTTGTTTGTCAGAAGGTATGATTAGTATTGTTTAAGTCAACTTGAAAATGCCTATAAGCAATTTGTAGTCGTGAAAAAAAAAAAAAGTTTTACCAAGGTTAGGATGTATACTTTCGAAAGAGAAAGTGATTGGATCACACAACTTTATAAAGAAAAACAAAAGCCAAACATGTAGGTAGTTTAGCTATAGCGGTATGATTTTCCAGCTGTTCCTATCTTTAGTTTAAGCTGTCAAATACAATAAATTGCGGTGTAGCATGCTAAAGAGCTAATTACACCCAAAAAAAAGTTATTCCATAGAATACTCATGCCTAACATTGTTACAAAAAAAAAAAAAAAATCCTCATACCTTTCCTGGCAACTTCAAATTCCTCTATAGCCTTTTCTCCTAAATTTTTGTACACATTTTGAATCTAATCCTCACCTCAAACTTTGCCGATTGTACCCAATGGCAGACCCAGTCCAAATTTTTAGTGGAGTCAATATGTTGTTAAGTAAAAAATAAATGTTAAATAGGAGTCAAAGTGGAATTGAACCAAGATTTTTGTGGGTTCAGTAGATAGAAATAATCATTGAGCTACTGATTTTATTTGAAACTTAAACACAAATGAAACATTTTATCACATTTTTGTGGTGTCATTTGACACCATTCATTTCTTAAAGGGTCCGCCCCTGATTGTACCTACATATTTTAAATGAAATCAAGGAGATGAATGACCCTGCAATCATTTGGGAGAAAATAGCATTTTTTTTAGGAAAACAACAATGCAAGTAGTAGAATAAATTGCGGTATGATTTTCCAGCTGTTCCTATCTTTAGTTTAAGCTGTCAAATACAATAAATTGCAGTGTAGCATGCTAAAGAGCTAATTACACCCAAAAAAAAGTTATTCCATAGAATATTCATGCCTAACATTGTTACAAAAAAAATGTGTACAAAAATTTAGGAGAAAAGGCTATAGAGGAATTTGAAGTTGCCAGGAAAGGTATGAGGATTTTTTTTTTTTTTTTTGTAACAATGTTAGGCATGAGTATTCTATGGAATAACATTTTTTTGGGTGTAATTAGCTCTTTAGCATGCTACACTGCAATTTATTGTATTTGACAGCTTAAACTAAAGATAGGAACAGCTGGAAAATCATACCGCTATAGCTAAACTACCTACATGCTTAAAACAAAAGCCTATGATTTGTCAAGTATAACTCATAGAAGCCCACGATGCCAGAGGTTTAATGAAACACATCAGTCTACTCGGCTGGACATGTGTCTTCACCCTATAATCCGACTTATATATCTATGTGGCTGCTGATGTGAAGACCCTAAAGAATGAAAAACATAACTTTATATAACAAGATAGTCTTAAGAATTTAGTATATTTGATTTTATGTTAGTGGAAAATTTGGATCAGAGTACAACAATACATGCTCGATTAGTGATGTAATATATTTGACTATGATAATTTTGTGGTATAGTTGACTTAATTTATACAGTATTATGAAGAGTTTATATTTTTGGTAAGAATCAAACCGTAAACCGTGTTTATCATTGGTTTGAAGAGGTTATGTCTGGTTAAGTAAAACAATTGAATCAAGGTGATTTGATTATGTTTTATACTATTTAGGCCGGTGGCAAACAAAAATAAGGGTCAAGTTTTAGGTAACAATATATATGTAAGAGAGATTTGTTTAATCGGTAAATTAAATTTAGTTGGTTTATTAATATTCTAAAATTTATATGTTAAAGATCATTGGCAATCTATTGTCATTATTTAGGAAAAATCAAAGTTAAATATGTATTTTTTTGTCAACAATTTCTTTCATTCAAATAACTTGAAAACACAGAATTTCAACATTCATACATTCAACGTTAGACTTTGCCAAAGATGGCCTTAACATTATCAAAACAAGGAAAGGAATTAAAAGATAGAGAATTGAAGAGAGTAGCAAAGCTTTTAATGTCATGGAGAACGCGTGCAGTCTCATTTAAAACAAGCTCTAAGCATAGGGTAGCTATGAAGACTTGAAAGTCTGAGAACATATGAAAACTGAGAAGATTTATTTCCTCAGCCTTGAGGAGAGTTGAGCGGAGCTTCAAAGATTTATCCATGAGTGTAGAACTCACCAACACTCGAGAAAGTTTCTTTACTTCTTGGCAGTTGAAGACAATTTCGCAAAAGAGAGACATGAAAGTCTCAAAGGCAATCATGGTCAAAAGGTCAGTATCAAAGATTGCTGAAAAGGCAGCTACTGAAGGCATAGTTTCTGCATCTGAGATAACCATCTTCAACACAATATCCTCTGTAACAACACCCTTCAAAGCAAGTGGAAGTTTTGGAAAGAGAACAATCTCCATAGAGGAGAAATCAAGTCAATAATAACCCAGAAAAAAATCAGTTTTATAGCAGAACCAATGATAAGGTTTTTCAATACAATCAGCCACAATGGGGAGGAAGATAAACTAAGACTTTTCAATCCTAAACTCTGTAAACAGCATATCAACATGATACTAGTCCGAAGAACATCCTCATTATGAGTTAAGAGAGCTAAACTGAATCTCAACCTAAGAGATAGAGAGAGGTTAACATCCTCACGCTGAGGTAAATAGAGATTCAACAGGCCAGAACAATAAATTTTCCTCAAGAATAACTTTTTCCAAAGAGGTATATAGACAATACCGTTGTGCGAATTGCTGAAGAACGAGGCCAAAGACTGAGGAAAAAGAACACGGACGAAGAACGAGTCTGGAGGATCTGGTGGTTCAGGTGGAATGATAGGAGTGAGAGTTTCAATCGCTGCCGGAAAAAGCTTACAAGGCGGTGGATCAGGAGGAGGCCGGCACCGCGACGAAGGAGGATCACTCTTCATCCAAACCAGGTAGGAGGAGACGAGCTGCTTCAGAAGGAGGGCTGTGCGATGGGCTGATACGGAGGAGATCCATCAACGGAGGCGCCTAGGGAGGCGGGCCTGAGAGCTTTTTCAAATTGCGAATAATATTGTAACTAAGATAATCAAAAAATAAAGTGTCAGGATTAAATATTAAATGTACTTTTTTTAATAGATTAGATAGATAGGTTTGAATCAAATTTTGAATAAATATTAACATAAATAAATCTTGTAACCTAAAACACACATGAAATAAAGATAAGCCTTAAAAATGATTTTAGGATTATTAGATATATATCTTAACTTTTAAAATTACGTCTATATAATTGTTAAATATTTCTTCTGTTCTAATTTTTTCAATAAGTTAACTTTTAAAATTACGTCTATATAATTGTTAAATATATCCTCTACCCATGATATCCATGGAATTTCAAATACAAACATAATATGACTCCTGTTATTTTGTACTATTTTTAATCGTTTACTTTATGCAGTAAGAAAAAATAGATGACAGAAGAGAGGGCTATCAATCAAACTCTATAGCAAATGTTACGATGATGTGTCCACCTCAAATGTTATGTCATTTATAGAATCAGATCAAACCAATTCAACAAAACACAGTGACCACATGGTGTTGATAAAAGGAAGAACGAAAGACAATTATGCAACTCTTTGAGACATTTTTACTGTTTTTTTTCTGAATAATCCGGTGTATCTTGGCATTCACCAAAGTGGATCCAGACTAGCGGCGAGTGTCCGTATTAGTCTATGTTATCGGTTGGAGTATGCCTCAATCACCACATTTTTACTGTTCATCTGTTGAAAAAGCATATTTTACTGTTAAATCAGTTGAAAAACGGAAGTTAACAAGACAGTGAGTTCCTCATGTATGTCTATTACGCTAGGCAGCCCATGTTTTTATTAGATAGGCAGTTCTTCGCTGCTTCCATCATTCCATGGAGGTGAAATACAATCAAAGCGATTTAATTATAGATCAATGATTACTCTGCGAGTTACCGATCTACTTATTTTGTACTATTCCTGAAAAGTATAAAACATTAATTATATATGCTATTAATTAGTACTGTACGAAATGAGCAAAGCCATGTATACGCTATGGTTAGGTGAAATGAATAGTATATTCAAACGGAACGTGGAGATTACATTCTTAATACTCGAAAATATTTAACCATTTGTCTTTGAAATGTGCATATAAATAGATTATTGTAGATGCACATTCTTTTTGGTAGCTTGCTAATATATGCACGTTACACACATATCTAGAATTTTTCTAAATAAGTCAAACTACTTGACAGATTATAACCATGTGCGGTTGTTTCTTCTTGTATTTTAAAACATAGGTCTGATCTTTTGTAAGTTAAATGAGCTTATTTGGTGTTACAAAAAAAAAGAGCTTATTTGTATCCAATTAAAACACCAGGTATATATTTCTGGTATCAATAATATCTCAGAAATCAAAGTAGCATAAACTTCAAAGATCGGAACGATAAAATTATCATTTAAAATACCACTAATACTTCTTGCTTATGTATTACTACTATATATTCTGAATCTAAAATTATATAATTATCACAAACGTAAGTGGTGAGACTCTATTTCATTTTCTACAAATTTAATATGGCTTTCGAAAATCTATATTCAAACCTTTTGTTTTAAGATAAGTCTGAATGTATTTTTGGAAAAAAAAATTCCGTTTGTTTAATAATATCTTCAAATACCTCAAAAATTTAATATATGGCTGTTTAAATTTCTAAATATTATAGAACGTAGAAATTGTTAGTGTGTATAAGGCCAAGGTCCAGGATCATCAAGATGAGGCCCAAACATCAAGTCTTCAACGGTCGTCTAGTGTGTTGACTGTCCCTGCACATAAGACAAAGACGGAGCTGGAGCTATTCAACATGTATGCGCCTCTCTTATCCGTTGAGGCTTGACTGCAGACTTTACAGCTGTCTAGGTGGTTGTTATACCTANCTATTCAACATGTATGCGCCTCTCTTATCCGTTGAGGCTTGACTGCAGACTTTACAGCTGTCTAGGTGGTTGTTATACCTAGCTGTCACAATCTAGATTGTCCCAAGTTTGTGTATAAAAACATGATGTAAGACACAGTCAGTTTTAAGGAAAATAAGTTTGTCTTTTTCAAATCCTCTGTCTTTCTCTGTTCGTTTCATGGTATCAGAGCCATAGACACCTTAACAGGTAGCTATGGCCGATCCTCTTAATCCGTATCCTTTCCCCAGCAAAATACATGTTAGCAGTTCCGTGACCTTGAAGCTTAATGATAATAACTATCTCTTGTGGAAGACCCAGTTCGAGTCCCTGCTGTCTAGCCAAAAGCTCATCGGTTTTGTCAACGGAGCCACTACACCTCCAGATGCTACTCGTACTGTGATAGACAACAACGTTGCTATCCAACTCCCTAACCCTCAGTATGAAGCGTGGTTCTGTACTGATCAGTTGGTCCGGTCTTGGCTTTTTGGCACCTTGTCTGAAGAAGTCCTTGGCCATGTTCACACTCTTACCACAGCTAGGGAGATCTGGCTCAGTCTAGCTGAAAATTTCAACAAGAGCTCTCTCTCTCGTGAGTTTACTCTTCGTCGTAATCTTCAGCTTTTAACCAACAAAGGAAAGACCCTTGCTGCCTACTCTCGTGAGTTCAAGACCCTGTGTGACTCTCTCAGCTCTATTGGCAAACCTATTGAGGAGTCCATGAAGATTTTTGGGTTCCTCAATGGGTTGGGAAGAGAGTATGATCCCATCTCTACCGTCATACAGAGTTCCTTGACAAAGTTTCCACAACCAACCTTCAACGATGTGGTTTCTGAAGTTCAAACTTTTGAATCTAAGCTCCAATCCTATGAAGAAAACAAAACAGTGACACCACATCTTGCCTTTGCTACTCAAACCTCCAACCACGCTCACGGCCACAAACCCAATACCCCACCTTACAATCCGAACTACCGTGGTCGTGGGAGGTCATCATACAGAGGCAGAGGAGGTTACTCTACTCGAGGTCGTGGGTTTCCTCAGCATCAGTCTCAACCTACTGCTCCTGGTGGACGTCCAGTGTGTCAGATTTGTGGACGTATTGGTCACATAGCTCTGAAATGTTATAATCGCTTTGATAATAACTTTCAGGGTCATGAGGCTCATTCTCTAACGATGGTAGATGAGCATGGGAGAGAGTGGTATCCTGATTCTGGTGCTTCTGCTCATGTCACTGCATCCACTCAGAACCTTCAGGTGTCTCATCCTTATCAGGGGTCTGATGTTTTGATGGTTGGAGATGGAGCCTACCTCCCTGTTTCTCATGTTGGATCCACTACTATCACCACTTCTGCAGGTAACATCTCTCTTAACGAAGTTTTGGTTTGTCCAGATATTAAAAAGTCATTATTATCTGTCTCCAAACTTTGTGAGGATTATCCATGTGGGTTTTTCTTTGATGTTAACCATGTATATGTGATTGACATACCACATCAGAAGGTGATAGCAAAGGGGTCCAGAAGTAACGGTCTTTATAAGTTGCAGAGTGCTGAGTTTCAGGCCTTCTATTCTAATCGTCAAGTGTCAGCTTCTGAAGAGGTATGGCATCACCGGTTAGCTCATGCAAGCTCCAGCACTCTTCATCAACTTCTTACCAACAAGTCAATTTCCTTCAATAAAAACAAGACTCTTCCTATCTGTCAGCCATGTCAAATGGGAAAAAGTAGCCGTCTGCAATTTTTTTCTTCTCAGTCTGTTGTGTCAGAACCTCTAGGATGTATCCACTGTGATCTCTGGGGTCCCTCTCCTGTTGTGTCTAATCAGGGGTTTAGATTTTATGTCGTGTTTGTTGATGAATTCTCTCGCAACTGTTGGTTCTACCCCTTGAATAATAAAGCAGAGTTTTTCTCAGTTTTTATGGGTTTTCACAAGCTTGTTGAGAATCAATACAACAGACGACTTAAAATCTTACAAACAGACGGTGGTGGTGAGTTTGTCAACAACAAAATGAAGCAGTATCTGATCGAACATGACATACAACATCGCATTTCTTGTCCCTATACCCCGCAACAGAATGGGATTGCAGAACGAAAGCACAGGCATATTATAGAGCTTGGTCTGTCTATGATGTTCCATAGCCACTTACCTCTGCATTACTGGGTTGAAGCCTTCTACACAGCTTCGTATGTCAGTAATCTTCTACCTAGTGCTGCCAAAAACAACCAGAGTCCTTCTGAAATTCTGCTTGGGAAGAAGCCAGAATATGGTCATCTTCGTGTTTTTGGATCCGCGTGCTATCCCTGCCTACGTCCTGTTGCAGAACACAAGTTTGAACCTCGCTCCCTCCTGTGTGTCTTTCTGGGATACAGCTCTCAGTACAAGGGTTATAGGTGTCTCTATCCACCTACAGGGAAAGTGTTTCTCTCAAGAAATGTGCTATTTGACGAAGCTTGCTTCCCTTTCAAGGAACAATATAAACACTTGGTTCCTAAATATGCAACGAGTCTACTCAAAGCTTGGCAACAGGCCACGACATCTTCTCCTCAGTCTTCCCCTGCAGACGTTTCACAGAGACCACCTTCCCTCCTACCCGGTCTACCTTCATCCCTGCATCCTCCCCTTCAAGCTCCTCCCTTAAATCTTCCCCACCAAGAACCAGAGGTTGTAGCCTCCCCTGTAGCGCCAGTTGTGGAACAACAACACAATACACACCAGATGAGGACTCGTGCAAAGTCTGGCATTCAGAAACCAAACCCAAGATATGCTCTTGTGGCTTCCAAGTTTGACCTCAAGAAACCAAAGAATATCAGAGAAGCGATGAATCACCCTGAGTGGAGTGGAGCTGTCACTGAGGAGATCGCCAAAATACACATGCTCCATACCTGGACTTTAGTCCCTCAGACTCCTGACATGAATGTAGTAAGCAGTGGTTGGGTTTATACTGAGAAGACTAATCCAGATGGAAGTAGAAAACCAAAAGCTCGTCTAGTTGCTAAAGGGTTTCAACAAGAAGAAGGTCGTGACTACCTGGAGACCTTTAGTCCAGTAATTCGAACTGCTACTATCAGGTTGATGCTTAACATAGCGATTGCCAAAGACTGGTCCATCAGGCAACTCGATGTCTCAAGTGCCTTTCTCCATGGAGAACTCTCTGAGCCTGTCTACATGTTTCAGCCGGATGGTTTTGTTGATCCACAGAAACCAGAGTATGTGTGTCGTCTCACCAAAGCGTTGTATGGTCTTAAACAAGCTCCGCGAGCATGGTTTGACACCTTTAGCAACTTCCTCATTGATTTTGGCTTCAAGTGTAGCAGGTCAGATCCTTCGTTATTTACTTATCACTCTCAACACAAGACTATGGTGCTATTGTTGTACGTTGATGACATCTTGCTTACTGGGAGTGATGATGCTCTTCTTCAAGAGTTATTAGTGGTGTTGAACACACGGTTTGCTATGAAAGATATGGGAGCTCCAAAACATTTCCTTGGTGTTGAAATGCAGCAATATCAGTCTGGGATCTTCCTTCACCAACAAGCTTATGCAAAAGACATTTTACATCAGGCGTCAATGGCTGATTGTAATCCCATGCCAACTCCTCTCCCTGTCACTATTGAAGACTACCCTTCAGACTTATTCTCAGAACCAACATACTACAGAAGCTTGGCTGGGAAGTTACAATACTTGACGATAACAAGACCTGATATCCAGTATGCAGTGAATCGTGTCTGTCAACATATGCATCGTCCCACAGTAGCTGACTTTGGCTTACTGAAGCGTGTATTGAGGTATATCAAAGGGACTACTCAGCTTGGAATTCACATTAGGAAGGATAATGGTTTACAATTGTCAGCTTACTGTGACAGTGATTGGGCTGGGTGCAAGGAGACTAGGCGTTCTACCACTGGCTTCTGCACCTTACTTGGTCCTAATCTCATTTCTTGGTCTGCTAAAAGACAACCCACTGTGTCTCGATCTTCTACAGAGGCTGAGTATCGTGCCCTTGGCTCCACGGCTCAAGAAATAACGTGGTTGTCCTTCCTGCTTCGAGACTTTGGTGTTGCTCAACCTGATCCTACTGTGTTACTCTGTGACAACTTGTCTGCAGTCTATCTCAGTGCAAACCCAGCTCTCCACAACCGGTCCAAACACTTTGATACTGACTACCACTACATCAGAGAACAAGTGGCCTTAGGACTCATTGAAACAAGGCATATCCCGGCTACTCTTCAGCTCGCAGATATCTTCACCAAATCTCTTCCTAAGAAGCCGTTCTCTGACTTGCGTGCCAAACTTGGAGTTGGTGATCCTCCCACCTCAAGTTTGAGGGGGGATGTTAGTGTGTATAAGGCCAAGGTCCAGGATCATCAAGATGAGGCCCAAACATCAAGTCTTCAACGGTCGTCTAGTGTGTTGACTGTCCCTGCACATAAGACAAAGACGGAGCTGGAGCTATTCAACATGTATGCGCCTCTCTTATCCGTTGAGGCTTGACTGCAGACTTTACAGCTGTCTAGGTGGTTGTTATACCTANCTATTCAACATGTATGCGCCTCTCTTATCCGTTGAGGCTTGACTGCAGACTTTACAGCTGTCTAGGTGGTTGTTATACCTAGCTGTCACAATCTAGATTGTCCCAAGTTTGTGTATAAAAACATGATGTAAGACACAGTCAGTTTTAAGGAAAATAAGTTTGTCTTTTTCAAATCCTCTGTCTTTCTCTGTTCGTTTCAGAAATAAAGAGAAAAGCAGAGGAGGTTCTATCAACTTAACCTACAATAAGACAAGACAATGCAATTTGAAGAATCAATAATTTTGTATAGTTAATACCATTTCTCTGAATAAAAATAAATCATCTTTCTCTTTCATTTATTCAAAAAGTTTTTTTGTCTAAAACATAAATATAGAATACTCAAAAATGATAAGAGATAAAAATAATAATTTAATCAATAAGAGCATTTATAATGTATTTTGTTATTTTCTTCTAAAATATATGAATTATAATAGAGGTTGGAGTTCACTCTAATACATTTCTCTAGAATAACATTTTAAATTATAGAGTGAAAATAGAAGAATACTAATTTCTCACATTTATAGAGAAAAATAGCTATTTTTATTGTAGAAGAAGAAACATAAATGAGTTAGAATGTATTTGCTTTTAAATAGTTGGGTTGAAGATCATAGTTGAAAGTATTATCATGCATGGCAATATCATTTACCCTTATGCTCATTATAATTTGTCCATGCTTTTGGTGAACATTTTTTATAAGTGGATACACTTTGCTATTAAAAATAATCAAATGATTTTCTACCTTATCAGACTACTAAAAACAGCATATATAGACATTGCTTTTGTGATTAGGTCGCATTCAAGACCGTGATATGTAACTGAAGTTTGTTTCTTATAAGGTAGGATGTACATTCGTTGTGACTAATCGTTGAGTGTACTTTTATACTCTTTTACCTTAAATTGATTCAGATTCGGCTAATCTAGACTATAGTCATCAAGTAGTCAAAGCTGAGAAATGATACCCTTTTTGTTTTCAAAAGCAATACAGTACATGATTAATATATCTTTTTCAGAAACTTGGTGCCTTCGTGTCTCGTACCCATCACTCATTCACTTGTGTCAATCGGGAGTCAAACGCACTCTGTCGCTGACCTCAATTCCTAACAAATACACACATTTATAATATCATACTACTTGCCAAAAAAATAATAATAATATCATACTATCTGAAGATGAATATTATCATGTAACATCAAACCATATAATATTCAGTAACAAATATAATAACAATAATCTCACGCACAAACCAACTCTCCCTTTTCTCTATAAATACACACATTTGCCTCCACTCCTTCTCCTTCAAACATTTCATAATCCTTCAATTACAATATTCAGAAAAAAATATCCTTATCTTCAACCAAGAATGGGAGAGGTCAGTGGCCTTCTATTATTCTTTTGCCTTGATTTAAATTTTTTTGTAACCACAACTTTTCTTGATGCATGTGTTAAATTATGTGTGTAGAAACAAGAAGGTGCCAAAGTTGAACAAGAGAGGGAGACAGCCACCGTAGTATCTACTGAGCTGACCGACGACAAGCCAAAGAGCGGTGGAGAAGACTCAGCTGCAGCCCCGGCCGCAGCGACTGCCTCCGCCTTTGTATACAAAGTGGATATGCACTGCGAAGGCTGCGCAAAGAAGATCCGGCGAATGGTGAAGCACTTAGACGGAGTGAAAGATGTGACGACGGATGTGGGTGCAAACCAGCTCACGGTGGTCGGAAAGATCGATCCGGTGAAGCTCCAGGAGAAGTTGGAGGATAAAATGCAGAGAAAGATGGTACTTACCAACCCACCACCACCATTACCGCCCAAACTAGACGCATCTTCGGCCGTCGCTGCCGTTGGAGAAAAGAAATCCGACGGTGCAGATAAAGCGGCGGCTCCTGCTCCTCCTCCTCCGGCCGCTCCCAAAGAGGTATAGATTTAATTATTATCATTATTATACAGTAGCTACTAATAAAAAGTAGCTTTAAAAAAGTAGTATGCATAACTGATTTGGCTTTACATTATTTTTGTTCAGAGTTCGGTAGTTTTAAAGATGAGACTACATTGCGAGGGATGTATACAGAAAATCAAGAAGATAATATTGAAAATCAAAGGTAAAGAGATTAATAAACAAACGAAGTTGATTTTGCTTTCCTTAATTCAAGTTAAAACTAAATTTAATGATGCTAAATACTTGATGTTATTAACTTGAAACAGGGGTTGAAACAGTGGCTATTGATGCAACTAAAGACATAGTGACAGTGAAAGGAATGATGGATGTTAAAGAACTTGTGCCTCTACTCACAATGAAACTCAAACGAACAGTTGAACCTCTTCTTCCGGCCAAAAAAGACGACGGAGCGGCCGAGAAAAATAAAACAGAAGTTGCTCCTACCGCAGCAAACAAAGAAGGTTCTGCTTCCGGAGTTAGTGAAGCAAAGAAGGAAGGAAATGAAGCTGGGGAGAAGAAGAAAGAGGATGGTGACGATGTAGAGAATAAGAAAGAAGCTAAGGACGGTAGGGAGAATGAGAAAGAAGCTGAAGCCACAGAAGAGAAGAAGAAAGAGACTGGAGACGGTGTTGAGAAGAAGGAAGGTGGCAGTGTAGGAGGTGAACCTGTGGCGATGGTGAATAAAATGGATTATTATGGGTACTCATATCCGACGGCTCCAATGTATTGGCAACAAGGTCACGTGTACGGCCAGAGTTATTCGATAGAAGGCCAGAGTTATCCAGGTTCAGGATACAATTACGCTAGTGAGAGTTACGTGCCATACTCGCATCCTAACATGAACACGTCTCCTGGAATGTTCAGCGACGAGAACCCTAATGGTTGCTCCATAATGTAAATGTAACCATGTCCATGGACTTTGAATTGTATATATACGAAACTGTTAAGTGTTAAAACTTAAAACAAAAAGCGTGGAACATTCACAATTGGTAACTTTATAATTAGATAAACTTTCGAAACTGAGATGAAGCCAGCTTTACTTTAATTGTAGTTTTAGCAAACAATTAACAAAAATAAATTTGTTCAAAAAGAATTATTTGGTAGGTCTATCATTTTTTTTTGGCCTTTGAAGATGGATTTATATGAATGTCTAGTTACCTAAGACGATGTATTTTTTTTTTCCATTAGGAAATCATTTTGCTTGATTGATTTATGTAGAAAGACGATTCAAATGATTATCTTTGTATGATATATCGAAAAGATACAACAATGAATGATTATCTTTGAAAGTTAATCAAAGCCATTTTCCGATCAACCATACTATTATTTTCCCCATTGTAATCATTGTTACCCTTTAGGTAGCTAAAGTTTTATCTTTATGGCCACGAATGAATCATTAGTCTTCTTCAATACTTCATTAATGAATTAGATAATTGTACTTCAGATAGTAAATAATTAAGCATGTATATAATCTATGAAACATAATTTAGCAAACCGAAAATAAATTTAAATAATGAAAAATACATGAGATAATGGTATCAAAGTTATGTTTTGAAATAATGTATTTTAATAGAGTTTAAATCTAAACAAAATTCACCACTATTCGAATGATGATTCTAATTATTCATTTTTAAAATCTAGTGTTATTAAATATGGTATTTACAAATCTTATTTAAAATATAATGTTATTCAATAAATGATTTAAATCTAATTTTTAAAATCTAGTGTTATTCAACTTAAGAAAAATCTGTATTTAAAACTGATTCCAAATTATTTGTTGTGTAGTCTCATGAACAAATGATTGAAATCAAAATATAAGAATATTGCATAGATTTTAGAACTCACCCCTTAAAACTATTTTTATTTTAAATTTAACTATTTTCATTTTTAAACACAACATGAATATATAAATTATCATTAACAAATATTTATCTATAGTATATCTACACAAATGTTAAAATGTAATGTATGCAAATTGCATAAACTAAAACCCTACATTAAAAAAAGATTATATATTTTATTATTTTAGATTATAATTTATGTATCAAAATCAAAAATATATTAATAAGTAATAACAATCAATAAGAATATAAATTAAAATTTATGAAACAAGTTACTATATATTAATAATGATGAATAAGAAAATAAAACAACAAAATTATAGAGTTATATAATATATAAAATTAAATGTAAATCATATATTTAAATTTCTATAATACTATCAAAGTTTTATATTTATAAAATGAAAATTTTGTGTGGGTCAAACTCTAGTATATAATTTTTTATTTAGATTTTAGGAATATATAATGCTTTCTAGATAAATTTTAATTTCTAAAATAAAAACATTTGTATTTCAAGTAAAAGATAAATATATGGGGTGATATTATAATCAAATTATGTAAAATTTGATTATTGTTTTAAAGATGGGTTCAAACAGGAAAATTATACTTGAAATAACTCATGACTTCATTTTTTATTGTATAGATAGATAAATATATAATAATTATTTTTGTATATTTTAAATAGAATTTCAGTATTTGTTTCTAACATAACCTAGTTAATTTTGTAAATATATTCAAAACTCCAGCAATTTATATTATTATTTTCATTAAATATAATTAGAAATATTTTAGATAATTTTAAAATTTCATTTATAAATAAAATAATAATTTAATGATATTTTATGATAATTAGAATTTAAATTTAATTATTTTATAGATACCATTTAAAAAAATGCCAAAAAGATTTTGCTAGGTTTATTTCATTTGTACTTCAAACAGAAAGATAAAGATATTTAAAAATATTATTATTAAATTAGGTAATATTTGATAATCTTATTATTTTTTTCTAAAGAATAGTCAATTTTTTTAAAAAAATCACACATCAATCAAAATTGTGACTTCTATTTTAATATATAAGATTTGATTACAAAACAATGAAAAGTAATTTAAAATCACTGATTGAATAACAACCCCTAAATAATTGAAAGGATACTGAGAATGCAAGACAATAGTTTAAAAGAGAGTATTTTTGCTTTCGTGAAATTATATAAGATCGACTTGAAGTGATGTAATTCGAAAATTTTGACTTGAGAAATTCATTAACAGATATTGTGAAAGCTTTTATGGTCGCACAGGCCTCAACTGTCTCCCAATTGAGGCCACATTGTTACAAAAAAAAAAAAATTAGTGAGACCGAATTGTTTCATTATTTTAACCACATTGTTGAGTATAGGTATGCACGAAATAAAATATGAAATTGAGTTCAACAAAAAAGTAAATCATTAGAGAAACGCATATCCTCCACAGTGAATAGCTATGATACTATAAATGATTGCCATCATCATCTTCAAATATTCTCTTAGTGTATACCCATCTTCTAATGCAAGATTCTAACATGTTGAGCCAGATTCTCGACACCAATTGAAATAATGGAGAGAGATAACACACGCGAATCACGTTCGATAGACCATGACTTTCACTAAATCTAAAATCTTCTTTACTATAAATCGTTTAGGCTGATTACACACAAATAATTGGGTTTAAACGCCACTAAACACAAATTTTATCTACCACTAGACAATTCCTGATCTAGCATGATACTTTAGGTCCTTTTTTTTTGTCACGCTCATGAAACTTTAGGTTAACATACAAATATTCATTGACTTTTCTCTCAAAAATAGAGTAAATATGTACCCTCCAAAATATCAAAAGCTCTTTTTTTCTCTTGTGATATTTTCGCTAACTTTAACATGTAAACCACATGTACGGTGTCCATCAAACGTCTCTCATTCCGTGTTTGTTTTGATTTCTTATTCCAACGCATAATGTATTTAGGGGTTATTTGTGAAATAAAAAAATGATAATTAGATTTTTTTATCTTCTCTTAGATTATCAAAAATTCCAGCATGTCTAGTTTTTGTTTTTTTTTTTGTTTTGCTAAACGTGTCTAATGTCTAATTTCTTTAGTTATGACAGTTAGGTCTCATATATATGTATTGATATGGTGGATTAAAGTTATAAAAAAAAATTACCATATGAAAATTCAAAAAATAATGTCAGCCCTTGTGTATCAAAATTATCTATTATTAAATTAGCATATAAACGGAATTGCTTTTTATTATATTGCTTTAGGTGAAGAAATATTACATGGCCATCTTCAAGTACTGTCATTAATCATTATATGGTGTGAGTTTGTTAATTGCACAATTACGCAAGTGTTTTTAACAGACAGCATTTGGTTGCTCTCTCAACGTGTATGATTGTACGTGTGCATTTTTTATGTACATTTGGTCATTTTTATATACTACATTCTTTAGCAGGATTAATGGTGATTCTTGAAATGAAAAATAAAGAGTGGCTATTAGTCACGTATATATCTTCTGAAGTGCTGCACAAAGACAAACTAATTATAAAAAGTCATGTTGATAATGATTCCGTCACTCACTTATTTCTCTCTAATATAGGAGTACTACTTTTCTTTGTAACCCATGTAATTTTATACCCATTAATTATGATTTTTTAAAAACTGTACACAATATTCTATTCTCTCTCAAAACCATGGAATAAACCAATCACTGGATGCTGATAATAAATTGAATACACACACACTCGTACCCACCCTATTTTGAGATTTATTTATGGAAATAATATATCATCAATACCCCCATATATAATCCATCCCCTTATGACAAACTTTTATCTTTGGAAACATATCGAATTATAGTATGTATCCATAACATATTTAATAACAAATAATACAAGAACATACGTTGCGGATAGCGTGGAAACTCTCCTCTATATGTAGGCAAATAATTGCGTGTGTACATGTACGTGTTGCCAAATTGATCACTTCTTGTCGCAATAGAGGGAAATTGAACTAAACAAGTAATTGATTTCCCTTGCTCCCGTCAACGTTTTTTAAGCATACGACCCAAATATTAGGTATCATGAGCGATGTAAGTTAGTGGAGATGTTATAAAAGAGCCAATACAATAAAGTAAAAAGAAGTTTTATCATTTGAGAATTGAGGCAAAGAAAATAAACCAAACATCTTATAACTTCTATCGTCAAGCCTCAGTTTTTAAAAAGGTTTGTCTTTACCTAAAAATGTATTTGGAATTTTCTGAAGTAATTAATAATAGAATACCGGTATTAAATATCTACAAATATATCAATTTATCTAAAGTAATATCATGCATCTGAATGATCTATTAGTCTATTTAATCAAATTGGGAATCCACTAAGATGTTTTGTCATTGCTCACTAAGTAAACATATTGACAATTATTAAACTAGTACCTAATAATGATGATGATAATATGAATTAGGTGATAGGTTGCAAAATCCAATCAAA